>JABUQX010127151.1:0-31628 GCA_015478945.1 Trachelipus rathkii | reverse complement strand
GCTGTTGAGTTAGCTAAATCCGAGTGCTCAAATTAAGTTTACGCATTGAAATATGATTTACCATTTCATAAACTAGCAAAAAATAGGGCACACTATGAAACTTACTTTTCTATGTGTCTGATTTTAAATGGTATCGTCAACCAATCTTTGTTGTTTACAAAGAGATAAAATAGAGGAACAATATCTGCAGAACTAAGGAGTAAGCACTGACAATCTCAGAATATCAATGAGCATTTGATCAAAAGTTGGCTGAGCAAGTTTAAAGGTATTGAATTCCGGAACCGTACACTTAATGGAAACCTATTTATCAAACAAAATTCGCAGAGCGACACATTAAAAATCAAAGGGACTAACCAATGAGGACTGTAGAAGAACGAGAAAATCAAAAAATTTTAAAAAATCCCATGAACCCAGATAAAGAAAATTCAAATACTATTTGTAAATGACTTATAAATCCCTAGTCATAGATTATTTCATTGGTACTAAAACGTTTTGTATGACGTTTGAGTATCATAGACAGCAAGAGAATCTCATAAAAAAAGAATGGTTTGTACCAATAATATGGAAGAAGTGACGCGTAAATTTACCGAGGGTAACTCTTTATAAGCAATAGAAAAACATTCAACAAAAAAAAAAAAAAAAATCTTCGTTTACCGAGCATGCCAGAAAAGGAAAAGAAGGGTAATTGATTTATTATCAAAGAAGCTATTTCAATCACAGTCACAAAGCGAAGATTCTCAACATAACTCAATGAAGAAAGAGAAGAAGAGGCCCAGCCTTACCCCCCCTCCAGTACCAATGTAATTAGTGAGAGAAATGAGAGAGACTCGCGAGTCAGAAAAAAATCCAACCCTAAAGACTTCATGGGACCAGCGACGACCCTCACCATGTGATAGATCGTCTCAAGGTTAAGAGGTTCATCCCTGGCCCAGTGACTACAACCAACCCTCCATGCACAAATCCCCGCCATCACTACCTATTTTATGCACCTTGATTCCTCGGCCGTAGATGAGACTGGCCAAACTCACAAGTTCTCTCCTTCAGAAATTTCGGTTCACCGTTACCGACTCCAATGCTCACTTTCGGCATCGGTCCTCCCAGCCGGTCAGGTCTGATCCCGAAGACACATCGCGCACGAGGAGAGATGAGATGAAAGACATGCCGCTCTTAAAACAAACCGACATCAGTTCATTCATTCCACATGACCAAACCCATCTCAGCCATATCTTCATATTATGCTCCCACTTTACCCCTTACTTCACCAACACACAACTCTCTGAAAATTACGATTCCCCCCATTTTATTTCAATGTCCCTCTTACACCGAAGACAAGATGCCGACGAGAAAGATTGATGAGACGACAGAGATGAGAGAGACGTAGGAACGACAAAGAAACTTAGATCTAACTCATATTGCGCAAGGGAGAGACCGATAAGGGAGGTACTATTCGAAGACGAGAGAAGCAGAGAAGAGAGAGAAAGTACGAAATAAACGAGACAGGGAGAGAGAGGGATAGACAACGGACCGTGAACGACTACTACATGGTAACCCGTACACATCAAGACTTAGGTCCCGAGAACGATATATTCACACCGAGAGACGAGAGATGTAAATATTATGCGAACGACGAAGACAACCTTGATTTCTTGGACCGAGATCACCAAGACGATCTTGGCATCAGACGACGATGAGAGAGAGTAGGCAGAATGAGATTTTCAGAGTCTTCCCTTCCTCATCCAACACAACCCTAAAGAATTAAACCCTCCAAACACATGTTCCACTGCCGCGAACCGAATGACGAACAAATAAAACTTGCACACTTGAGAGAAGACTTCCGTGCGAGCCTCAAAAGACCCGAATAGAAACCGGAGAGCGGATGTATCGAACTAGACGTTGTGACCGAGTAGGGCAAACCCGCGCCGACATACCGAATGAAAGTATCTTCGCGAAGCCAAATCGACTCGCAAAACTCGAGCTGGAGACAGGAATTCGGCACACCAGCAAGACCAAGAACAGAGGAGGACCAGCAGAGAAAAAGACGACGAGACAGCACCCCCAGGAAAGAGACGCGAGGCGCCACAGACAACACCAGTCCATGCCATCCCCGACCGCAAGGCCACGTATGAGAGATGCCCAGCCGAGACAGGAGAACAAAGGTAGGAAGAAGGAAGACCGGAAAGAAAACAGAAAGCAACAACCCGAGGACGGCACAGAGCCCGATAGAATCGCAGGAAGAAACGACAAGGCACACCGGAGAAGTGGAGCAACCGAATAAGATGGATACATGGAACACACGCGGCACGGAGACGGAGGGACGAGAGACCAAGACGTAGGAGACCAGGGCAAGTAAGAGAGAGACCGAGAGACCAACCAAACAACCAGAAGTGGAATTGCACGAACAACACCGCAAACGGGATGCGAGAAGACCGAGATTAGAAAGAGACACGATTGAAGAAAGAATGACAGAGAGGAGAGAGACGAGAGAGAGAGAAGAGAGACGAGAGAGAGGAGAGAGAGCGCGAGACGCAAAGCACAGAGAAGAAAACCGAGTAGAAGACGAGAGAGACGGAAAGAGAGTGAGTGAAAGCACGAAAGAGATGGAGAGCTGTCGAGAGGATGCCCCGAGGCAGGGGGAGTATCGAGAAGAGAATGGACATGATGACGAAGGGGCCAAAATGAGGAACACACGTGTCACCAACGCGAGAGTGAAAGACACGACGGAGCGCAGCGCACAAGAGATTCGAGAGAAGTGCGCATGCAGCGTCCAACACCAGCACACCCAACCCATCACCAAACATCCATACAAAGCGAAGCCGAGCGACCCGACACAAAGATGTATGCGCTTGCCTCACCAAGGGAAACTCCATATATATAGCTTCCTCTCCTAATCCCAAAAACTAAAATGCCGACTACCCACAGATTATCTTTAACAGAACTACACCAGCACCTTTTCCACTGGAGCGGCACTTAAATTTGTTGTAAATATATTCCAAACAGAAAATATAAATAAATAATTCCACTCCTTTTGTTAGGCATGCAGACTGACAATGACTCAAGAGGCGCACATTCCCGTCCCTGATTATATAACGAGACGCGCCCTCCAAACCCGGGTATACCGAACGATAGACCCTACTCCACAGGATAAATAACGCGGGGGTAACACAAAACTGAGGCAAAGCCATATATATAAGACAATATCACCATATTCGCCCTCGCCTACTATAGACAGGCTAACTCACAGGCATACCATAGCCTATATAAGTATGACTGTATAATATACCTATCACTTACTAAAATACTGATGCTCACACTAATACTGAACCCTATAACCCTACGTTCATCAAGAAGATCAGTGTATAGATACCCCTAAATAATAGAGCGTAAGGCTACGGTATATATATAGCTATACACCAGTCACAAAATCACCCATCAACACATAGCCACAGCATAATTATACATACGGTCATGTCAGTTGAATATAATAACCTCAAAGGACACACATGACGCATATATATAATATAGGGCGTACCACACCCTCAACTAACCTCATAAGCTAACCAATAGAAAAAAAATAACCATAACTCAATCCCTAGTACTCAATAATTACATAAAGACATAGATAGCTACTATAACTAGAGCAACAGTACTGAGAAATACCGGAGTGACTACTACCGGGCTACCAGTATATAAATGATCCCGCGGAGATTGGGTGCTTCCCGAGGAACGTTCCGCTGACACAAGAACGGCAACCGCCCTTGCTCAACGTAACTTTCTCGGACAAGAATATCCGTGATGAACGTCAATGACAAGGCTTACATATGGAGAATGTCAGGCAGGAATAACCATCCCGCGTTGAGGAGAAGAGGAGAGAGGTGATGGATGTATTTAGAAAGAGGCAGAGAAATCCAAATATAAGCCCAATCCGATTAAAAATTTCGAAAACAAAAGTATGAAAGAAAAAGGTGAAATTTGAGAAAGTAGGTGATGTGAAATGTAGTGAGCGTTGCTGGTGTGAAAGAGAATTGAGAGAGGGAAGAGAAGGAGTGATGCAATTTTTGAATTGAGAAGTGACCTGTGAGCGTACAAAGCGATGAGTGTAGACTTTAGTGTGAGTGGGAAAGTGACACTAAGGATAAGATATCTAATAGAACGTTTAAAATTTAAGTTTGAGAAGGTACAAAGAGGTGTGTGTGGATAGAAATGTTGCTTATGGTCCTAATACTGAGAGGGGAAAACGTTGAAGAGAGTACGATTTTTGGAATAATCTGAATGATGTTTTAGATCAGGTGAGTAGGAGCTTCAGAAATATGATTGATGTTGGGGAGGGACACCTTGAAATGGATTGCAAAGGAAATAGGTGATCAAAAAAGGGATAGGAGAAGAATGATAACAGGTGGTTGTGTAGGAGAGTGTAGTAGGAAAGATGAGAATGGTAGGAAGGATTATATTGATTTCTGTGGAAAGAGAGAGGTATGTGGTAGTAATTAAATAGACTTTCTTTAACACAAAGGATATAACCATAAAGATATACTAGAGTTGGTGAGGTAGAGATGGTATAGTAAGGTATCGAAGTGAAAAAGTATGATGATTTTGTGTTGTGAAGAAGAGAGATGTTGAAGTATTTGTGTTATGGATGTTAAAATTCAAGTAAAAGTGGGTTTAGGAATGGGAGGAGAATTTATTGATGTCGTGAAATCATTTAAATGTTGTTCTATGTTAAAAAATTAAGGAGTGTAGTGAAAAGAGGCTTGGATGGAGAGGAAGTGATAAGGAAGAAAGGAAGTTTTAAAAATAAGAGTGAGAAGTTAAATGAGCAGAAAGAAGTGGAAAGAATTAAGAGTTAAAAGGATGATAAGAGCGCGTGCTTAGTTAAATATCAAGGATGGAATGTGGACAAAAGTATGATAACTGAACAAATCTGGGGGCAAATGAGGGAAGCAAAAGCAATTGTTAGTAGTAGTGCAAAGGAAGTGTGGTGGATGTGCTAAAGTAGAAGTAAGGAAATGTAAACAGCAAGAAAGTAGGGAATGGAATTGAAGAAAGGTAGATGAAAGCGCGATTGAAGGGTAAAAAAAGAAGCGTAGGAGAAGTGAATGCTACTAAAAAGCAATATAGATGAAAAAGGAATGATGATCGAAAAGAAAGATGCTATGGAAATATATAAAAGGAAGGAAAAAAAGAAAAACTAAAAAAGGTGTATACGTAGATACGTAGGAGACAAGAAGAGGTAAATGAACAGTTTGGAAGGGGAAAATGAATGAGGACATACAAGGAAAATAATAGGAAAAGCTCTAAATCTGAGAAGGAAGAACAATGGAGCACCAGACGTTACACCGTTAAGAAATGAGAATAAGGGGAAAACCTGTAATCTCCCTAGAATAATGAATAGGCGATGGTCCGCTTGGTCATGTGAACAACTGCGATGCAAATGGATGTGAGGGCCGGAGTGTGGAAGCCACACACTTACAGACAAATCTGCCGTACAAACCTATAAAGGCACAGATACACTGGAAATATAAAAAACCAACGGCCGTGCCTTACGCTCGAATGTGTGTGGCTTTTGACCTCAGGACCTCCGCCAAAGAAGAAGAAAATTAACAACTCTAGGGTAAGGGTTTGGACGCGATGAGGTTGACTATAGTTAAGGGAGGAGGTAAAAATCGAGGCAGCCGCAGATAGGGTGAGAAAAGTTAAAGACGGTAAATCCTCGCAAAGAGTATAGTATGAGACTTACCTAGTGACGGCAAACAATGAAGATCGCCAAGAGCGGAGGCGCAGCCATGGTGAAATTAGATTCCGGGACCCTCTCGAGAATGTGTAATAAAGCGGATTGGCAGGGAGAGGCGAGTACCATAGTAACCTTGTATGAAGTAAAGGGTAAGGGAGAAAACAGGAGGAAACGTAGTAGAAATATAGGGGAATAAGAGAGATTTATTGCAAGTGTGGACTAGGGAAAGGATATATGCTGGATGACATTTTACTCGAAAGAGTGCGTCGAGTGGACTGGAGGGACTGATTGGTGAAAGAACAAGGTGACGAGACATTTAGGAGTAGGATCAGGAGAGAATGTGTGACGTAAATTCCCAAAATATCTGGTTAGACATTGAAACAAATGAGGTTGAGTAAAATGAGAGGAGAAGAAGAATAAAAATTATATTTAGGTAAATTATGGATTTACAAACAGAGCGTAAAATTGATAGGAGTTAATAGGAAGCTTGAGATATGGCAAAGCGTATAGTGATATATAATGAGGATGTTATGGATAGGCTTTCAATGAATGAATTACAAAAAGTATGTATGACGATAGTGAATGGAAAGTATAAATGTAAAGAATAATGAAAACTTTAAAGAAAGTGATTGGTATTAGAATTTAATAGCGGAAGTGAGACAGGGGTTGAAATGTTTATGTTCTCCTTGGCTTAATTCAAGTGTATATGGATGGTGGTATTGAAAGAATTTCGAGGGTTGGGATTGGCAGGGAGAAATGGTGTTAAGAATGAATGGAAGAATGGAGAGGAGTGAAAGAGGGTGATGCAATGCTTATTGTATGCGGAATGATTTGTTCTGTGTGGCGAGTACTGCAAAGAGAGTTTTGAGAGGATTGGCAGAAGGGTTTGGCAGGTAGTGTAAAAAGGAGGGGTTTGAAAGAAAACATCCGACTCCTAAGAAAGTAAGTTAATCGAAGATAAATAAGAGAAGAAAGAGACAGTCGACATCAGTGTGAAGTTGAGTCCCAGTATAGCAATGACTGAGGCAAGCTGGAGCAAGTGCTGAGTTAAAATATGATAACGAAATAGAGGTATGTGAAACATTGTGATGAGAAAGGGAACGGAAGTGGATGCAGAAGGAGCTAAAATAGAAAGTTGTAGAAAATGGCAGAAGGTGGCTTGTGCAAATTGACAAATCAGAGTTGCTGAAAATGATATTCGAGAAAGGGACGTAGAGATACGTGCTTGACCCATAGGCGCTGGAGAAGATCTTACAAGACCCTCGAAAGGAAAAGGTGGATGTGTATGACCTGATGTTAATATGAAATGCAGCCTCGCCACTATGGTACAATCGGCAATCACAAAGAATATAGAAATCTAACCAGAGATTACAAGGTGCTGTATCAAGGATGGGAACCAACCCCCTCTTAGGAAGAGGCATCCGCATAGGAATCCTGTAAGAGAGAGAAGATGGATTAATAACACTCACATTCAAATTTAAAGCTGGAGGAATCACCGAGTGACGAACAATGTAAATAGACCAGTAACAGTACCGGTGGTCGCGCTACAACGAAAGGGAGGTAAATGAGAGAATAAATGAAAGTATGTTGAGATGTGGAAAGGATATGATGGAGAAAATATTTGAATGGAAGTATGAAAATTGGAATAAGCGGATGTAAATAGTGAGGAGAGTTGTTTAGGGAACCGTAATTAGAGAGAGACAACAATTCCACTGCAAGAAAGAGAAAAGTGGATTGAGTCGGTGAGAGAATGTGGGAAGGAGAGAAATGTGAGTATTGGGCAAGAGGCGAGAATAAAGGTGCTAAATAGGAGTGAATATGGCGGGTTTTATGAGGGGCATGGTTGTGGTCCACCATGGGGCCAAGGGGGATGAATGAACCCTTACAAGTTGACGAGGGATTTAACACATAGATGAGGAGGTTCACGTCGCGCAGTGCCCATGAATGCTCCTAGAGGAGATTATTCTGTCTGTAACGAGGACTCTCCACTAATAATGAGAATAAAAAATGTACAGAGGGAGCGGTTAAGGCTGGTAGCCTTATTCTTTTTCGAAACGTTGTCGGATGTCTCCTATGCTACGCGCCTCTTAATCATTATCTACCGACTTGGCTTGACATACAGGACCTAATACCCACCAAAATACATTGCCGGGCAAAGCCACGCAAAGATTGAGAAGAAGAAGAAAGAGAGGAGACGTATTATGATAAAACCCAGTCCTACAACCTATGCAATATATAAGTAATAGTACAACTATACGGATACCTATATAACTAGCGATAAAACGACAGTCCCTATATATGATAGTATAAGATTATATAAAATAACTATAAATAACCTAACTCAATAATTAAAACTGAAATTAAAATAGAAGTAAATAATAATCAAAACCTTGCTAAACGGTATAGTAAAGCTACCCTATATTATGAAAACATATAGTGAGATTCTTTTTCTGGTCTTCTTCTCATCTACCTATGGTCGACCAAGAAATTCGGTGCAAGAGTAAGGTGCGCTTCCACAGAGCATTGCAGAAAAAAAAAAAAAGCAAGTAAAAAGTATGACAAAATGTCGAAAAGAAAGCCCAGCCTTACCGCCCCCTCTGTTACCAAATTAAATGTGAAAACTCGTGCACAGAACCCAGACGAATCCACCACCTCCAAGCATGAATCATACGGGACCGCCCGGACCAGGAACCCTCACTAAAATGCAGCCTCCAATCGTTCAATGGTAGGCACCAGATAATAAACTCGTCCCAGAATGTGGGCCCCAAAGCCACCACAAGCGAAGATGAAGGCCACCCCAGCAAAGCCAGTGAGGAGACACAAAACCAAACAATGAAAAAAATAAACGAAAAAACCGACAGAACCAAAAGCCACAAAACAAATACACACAGGACCAAACAAGCGCCGCGTACCAAATGCATCTAATCTAGCTGTGCAAAATAAAACACTCAGGATGCCACCTTTATCTCGCCTCGGCCAAACTCACATTTCTGTCATTCAGCATTCCTTTCCTAACTCAATCCACTTTTCTCTCGTCTCCAGCAGGTTCGGTTTCCCAAACCAACTCCCAACTATACATCGCTTAAACCAACCGACTATCATTCATCCTTTCCACATTGACCAAACCATCTAACCATACTTCATTTATTCTCTCATTTAACACCCTTTCTTCACACCACACAACTCTCTAATACCAGGGTTCACACTAAAATTATTAATTCTTTCCACACCTAGCATGCCCCTAAGATGTCCATCTGAAACCACACAGTGAACTTTAGATCTATAGCTTTTATTTCAGGACCATAGTCTCACTACCATACAATAACACAGATAACAAGATACCCTCATGTACCCCTAGCGCACTCAAAGACTTAGTCCCTTTACTCTCACCAAACGAGTTTAATTGCAACCAGCAACCTTCCTGCCATTCACAACTTCCTACTGCACTCTGCATCATCCGTTCCCTTCTAATCCAACACATACCCTAAATATTTTAAACTCAAGATACTTGCTCCAGCTGCTCACCATTCTAACATCCACTGAGGACTGTCCTCACCAACAACCATAACCTACTCTTATCTACGTTTTACTTTCAAACCCCTCCTTTTACATACCCTGCCAAATCTCTCTACCAATCCTCTCAAACTCTCTTCAGATTCGCCACACAAAACCAAATCATCCGCATATAATAGGTAGGGCACGATCCACTCATCTCCATTCTCCATCATTCTAACACCATTTCCTGCCATCCCCACCTCGAATTCTTTCATAACCCCATCCATATACAAATTAAATAAACCAAGGAGACATAACACAAACCCGGTCTACCTTCCGCTATTAATAGTAAACCAATTACCATTGACACCATCATTATTCTTACACACGCCTTCACTATCGTCATACATACTTTTGATTCCATTCAGAAGCCTACCACGTTGATAAGAGTAAGGTTATGGTTGTGAGTGAGGACACTCCTCAGTTTAAAGTCCCCCCCCCTCCTCCCCTTCCCCCCCCCGCTTAAGTGTATAAGTTATTTGTTAGATTGGTGAAGCAGCTAGAACAAGTGTTTGAGTTTAAATATTTAGGGTATATGTTGGATGAGAAGGGAACGGACGATGCAGAGTGTAGTAGGAAAGTTGTGAATGGCAGGAAGGTGGCTGTGCAACTTTAAATCGTTGGTGAATGCAAAGGACTAAGTCCTTGAGTGTGCTAGGTCTTACATGAGGGTATGTTGTTACCTGTGTCTTTGTATAGTTAGTGAGATCATGGTCTGGAATAAGAAGTATAGATCTAAAGTCAATGTGTTCAGATGGGACAATGTCTTAGGGGTGTGCTAGGTGTGAGAAGAATTAATAAAGTGAGGAATGAACTTATTAGAGTGGTGTGGTGTGAAGAAAAGGGTAAATGAGAGAATAAATGAAAGTATGTTGGTTAAGCAAGATGTATAGTGGTGAGCTGTGTTGGGGAACCGACCGCGCTGGGAGACCTTAGAGGAAAGTGGATTATGAGTCGGTGAAACTGAATGTCTGAAGGGAGAGAAAATGTGAGTTTGCAGAGGCGAGAGGAAGGGTGCATGATAGGAGAGAGTGGCGGGGTTTTGTATGGGGGCATGGTTTTGTGGCCCACCTGGGCAAAGGGGGATGAACCCTTACATGACGATTTACAATGTGAGGGTCCGTCGCGGTCCCATGAAGCGTCATCTGGGTGAATTTTCTGTCTGTGACGAGTTCTCACTAATTAATGGTACAGAGGGGGCGTAAGGCTGGGCTTTCTTTTCGACATTGTCATTTTCTCCTACTACTTTTCTTTTCCGGTGCTTGTAGCGCACCTTACTTAAGCTTATTTGGAAAAAGAAGTAAGCTAAAGAAAGAAAGAACTGAAAAATATAATATTATATATATATATAATATAATAATATTATATATATATATATTATAATATATATATAATTATATATATATATATATATATATATATATCTTCTTCTTCTTCACCTTCCTCTTGCCCCAAGATTGGGGGTGAGGTGCTGTACAAGCATCGAAAAAGAAAAGCGTAGGAGAACTTGACAAACGTCGAAAAGAAGCCCAGCCTTACCGCCCCCTCATGTACCATTAATTAGTGAGGACTCGTCACAGACAGAAAATCCACCTAGAGCATGCATGGGACCGCGACGGACCCTCACTATGGTAAATCGTCAATGTAAGGTCATCCCCTGGCCCAGGTGGGCCACAACACCCCGCCCCCTCACCAAATCCCCGCCATTCTCTCCTATTATGCACCTTTTATTCTCGCCTCTGCCAAACTTCACATTTTCTCTCCTTCAGAACATTCGACTCTATCAGCCGACTACATCCCAACTATTCTATACCTATCGTGGCAGTCCACAACAGCCGGGTACGGTCTCCGCAGTAACAACACACATAACCCGCACTTAAATAACAGTCCGCTACCTAACCACCACCCGACTAGTCAAATAACAACCTTCCAACAAATAACCAAAACCAATCTCAACCCAATAAGCTAATTCACTCTTATTCCCCCCTCCAATTGACCTAAAAAAACCTCCTAACTCCTTCAACCCACTCATCTCAACCCATTACTTCATCCCTCACATTTCCAGAAATTCATTCCTCACAACCATGGAGCCATGGACACAACCTAAAAAAGGACCTTGTCGCATCTGAACCACCATTGAAAACATATATAGATTCACCCTATACTATCATAATAATTGCGCCCTGACACACAATAGTCTACACACATAACAAATCCCAAAAGTAAACACAACACCGAGCTAACAACATACCCATCATGAAGTACACCCAACATCAAACCCATAGCGGCCGCACTCAAAGACCTTAGGTTCCCTTTACAAATTCACCAAACGATTTATTGCTCTCACCAGCCACCTTCCTAGACACACCTAATCACCACAACATTATCCAATACAAACACTCCCGCTCATCACGGTCCACTCCTGCATGGTCCCAACAACAATACACCTAAACTGTTTAAAACTCAGACAAACTTTCGGCTCAGCCGTCTCATCAATCTCTACCACATACTTTACAGAACTGAAGGACCTCGGTCCTTCACTCGACAACCAAATACACTTAACTACTTATCTACGGCCTTTTACTTATCAAAACCCCTACCTGTTGATAACAGTACCCTAGCCAAATCACTCCAATCTACACAATCCTCCTCAACCACTCTGCTGAGAAACAAGCTATTCGCCACCAACAAAACCAAATCATCCGAAATACCTTAATGACCAGGACTCAGACCCGAAATACGAAATATCCAACTCACACCATCCTCTCCACATTCATAACCCACCAGCTTACTCCTAGTCCATCTGCGCCCACATCGAAAAATATCATAATTCGATAATAACAAAACACAGAAAATTCCGAAAAATAATACAACCAATAATTAAGAATAACCAACAAGGAGGACCCCCATAACAGAAGCAGCCTGTCTCAGACTAACCACGCTATATCCCAATCCTAAAAAACAACCCAGAATCCGCACCCAGTCTGACACCCATTAATATCTTACACACGACTTCACTATCGTAACCATACATACTGTGATTCTGGACTTTCCACGCCCACTCGCACCCTAAGAGCCGCCTACCCACGCTGATAAGAGCTTAAGGTATGCTATGGGTGTCGGAGTGAGGTGACCAGACTCCCTCAAGTGTTTAAAGTTATGTGTTAGATGGCAAACGATGTGAAACAAGCAATATAAGAACAACAAGCTCATATTGAAGGATACCTAATAGAAATAAATTAACAGGAAACGGAAGCGGGTCATGAATAGATCTGGGATTGACAGACCACCAAGAAATAGAAGAGGAAAAAAAAGAAACAGCCGACAGTATGCAGAGCGGACCAGGTAGAGTGAAGATAAGCTCTAGTGAAATCCGCCGAAGAGACAAACCGGGGTGGCTGGTGCACAACTCCTCCTCCGTTGATCAAGGAGCGTCCGGCGCAAATGCAAAGGGGACTAAAGATGCAATTCGAAGTGTGGCATGAGAGGTACCTCATAACGGAAGTGCATAGAGCCACGTATGTTTTAACCTGTGTTCATATGGCTGGATGCCACGCTAGTGAGGGGCCCGTA
Organism: Trachelipus rathkii; assembly: GCA_015478945.1. Classification (NCBI taxonomy): domain Eukaryota; kingdom Metazoa; phylum Arthropoda; class Malacostraca; order Isopoda; family Trachelipodidae; genus Trachelipus; species Trachelipus rathkii. The sequence goes on along the minus strand of JABUQX010127151.1, from coordinate 18,772 downwards.
CATTAGGTCTAGGCACACAAACTTACATAAAGAAAGTATCCATCAGAAATAACTAAAGGCTCAGGCAACCTAAGGTCGATATCCGACCATGAGGACAACCAGTCTTGAAGGAAGGTCGTCCGGCTAGGATAGGTGAGAAGAATTAATTAAAGTGACGGAATGGAACGTATAATACCTAGAGAGGTGGTGGACTGACATAGAGATGGAGAAAGAAGAACAAAGAGTAAAAAAATGAGAGCCACTCCAAATGAAAGTATAGTTAGATTTAAGCAGATAGTTATAGTAGGTAGAAAAGTGTGTGAGAGAACCGAGCCGGCTGGAGGACCTAGAGAAAGTGGATTGAGTCGGTGAATCAGAAATGTCTGAAGGAGAAAATATGTGAAGTTTAGGCAGAGGCGAATGAGGTAAGGAAGTTAAGGGGTGGCATGATAGAAGAGAGAGTTGGCTGAAGAGTATTGTATGGGGGCACATGGTGGGTCCACGAATACTGAGCCAAGGAATGAAACCCTTTACAGATAATTGACGAATTACCATAGTGTTAAGAGGTCCGTATGCGCGAGAAAAGAGAGAAGGTCCCATGAAGCCAGATAAGGGGATGGATTTTTCTGATCTGTGACGAGTGTCTCAGCATAATTTAATGGTACAGAGAGATACGAGGGGGCGGAAGGCTGGGCTTTCTTTTCGAACATTTGACATATTCTCCTACTACTTTTACTTTATCGTCGGTGCTATTTGATAAGGACGGCAGACCTTAACTCCCAGTGCTTGGAGGAAGAAAGGAGGTACTAAGAGAAAGAACACAAAAGAAGCTCACAGCTCCAAGTAGTATGGACGCTCAAAAACGACATAAAACACATAACAAATAAAGACCGAGTCAGCAAGAGTACGTGAAAAATAAAAAAAAAAAAAAAAAAAAAAAAAACATAGTGGCCTCAAAATACAGACATAACACTAAAGCTCGTGGAAAAAGGAAGACAGGTAACGCCGCTCTAAATAACAGGGAGTACAAAGAAAAAAAACGAATAGAGAAAAGATAAAGATAAGGATAATAAGAGGAAGTAAGTAGAATAATAAATGAAACCGGGTAAGTAACAAGTTTTAAAGAACTTACTCTATCAGTTTCTTCGGATACAAAAAGACCACCTAGGTATATATATATGACTCACACCATCAATCAGCGTTCACCCGGCCCTAACTACTAAAGACTGAAAGCCCCCCTACCAGCCCTCGAACTCACCAGCGCTAGTATATATATATAGTAATGTAGTGCCGCCCCCCCCCCCCGAGTGTATAGATATAAACTCCCTCCCTACCTATATCTTCTTTCCTCTCTCTCCACTCTCCTCTCTCGCCACCGCCCCAAAGACTCGGAAGCCGTACAAAAAGAGAGGGGAGGACTAGGCACACCAACCCCAAAAAAAAGACAAAGTTAAGAGGCGGACAGGCCTAAACCCATAAGAATGGACAGGAACACAAAAGCATCGGAAAAAAGGCAAAAAGCGTGAAGCCTGAGAGCGGAGAACGTAATGGGGCCACGAAGAGCGTGCGAAAAAGAAGAGGCCGCAAGGCGCTGGTACCGGCGGCGCGCCCGGGACCCATGCGAAGAAAGCCCAAGGCAGGCCCATAGGTACAGATCTCCCAGATGTCCCACGTGAGGGACGTAGGTGCTGACGCGGTCACAAGAAAGACAAGAACCACACCTGCAACGCACCCTTTAAGAAAGCATCATGATGGAGACCGACCGCTAACGGAGACCCCATATCACAGGATAAAAAGAATGAGAATATTGAGTAAAATCGTCAATGTAAGGTTCATCCCCCTGGCCACAGGTGGCCACAACCACGCCCCCATACAAATCCCCGCCATTCTCTGCCTATCATGCACCTTTATTCTTATCGACACTCTTGCCAAACTCACCATTTTCTCATTACCTTATCAGACAAAATTCGTCACCGACTTCAAGTACGACACTTTGACTCTTCGGTATTCTCCCAGAGCGCAGGTCGAGTTCCCAGAACGACAGACTTACACAACCTCCACTAACATAACCGCTTAAAGTCCAAGACTACGACTGATTCATTCATCCTTTCCACATGACACAAAACACTAATGACATCAACTGAATACTTCATTTTAAGTCTACTCATTTAGCCCCTTTACTTGGACACACCACACCCTCTCTAATACGGTTATCAATTCCTGCACATGTATAATAAGTTAATTCAAAATTCACACTAGAGCATGCCCTCTAAGGATATTCCATCTGGAAAACACATTAGAAAACTTATAGAATCTATATGACTTTTTACAGAGTGATTCCAGAACAGTAGAGAACGCAGCCTACAACACAATACCCAACAATAGACCCCAAGGCGGCAAAAAACTACCAACACACCAAAAAAGCGACAAGCGTCTCCAAAGCAAACAGAACCCACATACAATGAGAGTTGTAGAACAAATACATAGCAAGACAACATACAAAAAAAACATATAGTCAAGCTTTAGAAATCACAAAACAAACGATTAATTGCACCAGCCACCTTACCTGACCCCATCACAACATTTTCACCATAACATACCCACTCTGACATACACAACAGAATCCACGCGCTGTCGTCAGTCCAAAGAGACCACGGATACCCAATAAGAAAGTATTTAAACGATCAAGAGACAACTAAGCTGCGCAGACTGACTCAATCAGCATAACAAAATAAACTTGAACATGAGGAACGGTAGCCTCACTCAAACAACAAGAAGCAATAAACGCTTAAGCTCTTATAGCAATACGTCTCCCTACCTTATGCGTAAACACAGCAACCTCCTATACACCTACCACATGCCAAAAAATCTCCTCTACCGAAATGAGCCTCTCGAGAACTTCATAACTTCACAAGAATACTCGCCCACAAACAAGAACCAAAATACCGACAATCCCAGCCAAACGCGCCCCGAATCACTATAATAGGTAGGGCACCTCCACAGGAACACTTCCCTCTGCGCAGTCATCGTCTAACCAATATCTCCGACGGCTCGAATTCTAGTTCAAACCCGCATCACTATACACATGAACATAGCCAAGGAAACATAACACAACCCTGTCTCATCTCCAGCACCGATATTGAAATCACTAGACCAAAATCAACACCACTTGAAACACCATTTACTTAACACACGCTGCACTATATCGTAAAACATACTAATACTTTTGATCAAACATTACAGATAGCAGAAAACACTACCACCAACACCATATAAATCACTAATACCTGCACATAAAGCATTCCCTTATTAACTCGTTAATTCATATACGCCTGTTTGTAAAGTACACATAAAGAACCGTAATATATTTTAATGCATTCTGGTACTCCATCATTTTCTCAATCATTTTGTATTCAATAGTAAAATAGATTTGAATCCCACAATCCTCTACCAACTGCCTAACGCACCTGTTAGTTCATCACCAACCAGCCCAGACTCAGTCCTCGACGACACTGCTTTCAACCCAAAAATACCAGCAATATTACCTTCCCTTAGAACAACACGTGCAAATAACCAGACATTAGTTCCGCCGTATAATTCTTACATCTCCCCCTCTCTCTCCGTATAACACAAAAAAAACTAGCCTAAAATATAAAAAGTGGACATGTGACCGTGCTCTCGAACTACACCTGTGAGAAACAGGACTCAATACGCGCGTCCCACTCCAAAACGACGTTTAGATGACGCAGCCACCTCGTCCACATCAAGACTCAGACAACCGATGCTTCGCACGTACGCGACGTGCTTGAGTATTCACTAGTACTTTTCATCTATACGCTGCAAGAAATGTTACGCATTCCTCTAGGTCAAGCTTCCCCTCACTCTACCCAAATGCAATCCTGCGAAGGCCCGCTTACTACACTCCACCCATCGCCCAAAATAGCGCTAATGTCCTTGGTAATGCAGGCCAGTCAAAAATCCACAACACGATTGCCAACAATAAGACAACCTCTATCATCATACTGTTAAATATTGTGCAGATTTTCGAAATGATCTTTCCACACTCCCCTCACATACTCATATCATATGCGAGTTTATCAATAAAGCACCATCCCGATATTCATTATTCTAAAGCAGATTCCTACACTTTATTCACATTCATTAACCTTCACAACAGATCATTTTTGCTATCCGTATATTCTCACTTGTATTGATAGAAACACCACTGCAAAAAGAACTGTTCATTACCTCTTTGGATTATGTCTCCTACGTATGCAACCTTTAATAGTATTCTATTTTTCCTCCTTATAATAATCCAGCAATCTTTCTTTTTGAAAATATTACATCATTTAAACTTTATAGTACTTACAACCAGGCTTGCTTTTTTACCTGAATTAACCTCTTTCAAGAATCACCTCTATCATTGGCCAACCATATCAAAGCTGTTAACATTCTTACTTTCCAAAATTACTTTAAACACATACCACCACACTTTTTCCTTTAGCCTAACTGTACTAAAGCAATTGCTGATCCTTGAACATTTGCCCCAGAATTTGTTCTAAGGTAATACAAACTTGTCGCGAACATTCAACGAGATTTACGTAAGACGAGCAAAGCTCTTACAAAGAGAGAAGAGGTTATACTAATAACCTTAATATTGATGAACTGCTCAACTTAACTCTGCAAACTCTTAATTTATAACCGAATACTTCCTTTCAGTATACACCTTCCTCTCCATCCAAGCCCCCACTAAAACATAATTTTAGCATAAGTAAACAACAATAATGATCGATGATACCCTTATTCACTTACATAAACCCCTCCACTGATGGATTAGACATGCCAACCCCAAGCGAAAGCGATTCAACAGGTCTCTGCTTCGCCCAACCACCACGAAACAATAGCAGTTACTTATACACTCAGACGATAAATCCAGTCGATCACATACACAACAAACAGGCCCCACATGGCGCTCAGCACAGTCAGTAAGGATGTACTAATATGGATAAAAAATCCGTGCGACATATATTAGAAGCAAAAGTAGTATAAACTAGACACAGCAATACACATCTCTACTCATATCACACGGCAAAATCAAAGAATGCACACTTACAGACAAACTGACCAAGATATCTTCAGTTTCTCGTAAACACCGCCAACCCCAACCACAACCTGTCGTGATAACCATACGCCTTTTAATTGAAACCTCACCCTAGGACGACCCAATTGGCAGGAAAACCAAAGGCCACAAGCAACTATCAATCATCGAAGAATGCGCCCCTACTTACAGCCCATCCCAAGAAAGCCATCAATTTACGAAACTGATAGCCCAACAAATCGTACTCTTTCACATTCCCACTCAGCAGATTGAGAGCACAAATACACTCCGACAAAACACACATAACGAATACCTTGACCATTATGTCAAACTTAACTAAGAAACCCAATAGAGAATTCTAGGAGGACTCAACGAACACAAACTAAAAGATCATACCAAGATAGCTTTGTACCACAGGTTCCTCATCAAGACCAGAATTCCAACTCCTTCTCTCCCTCTCTCATTCTCTTTACACACCAAAAGCAAACGCTTACACATATATTCACACAACATACACCACTCAACTCTTCACCTTTTCCCTTTCATCTTTGTTTCAGTCACAGCGAGCAATCAATTTGCCCTTTCTAAACATCTCATTCAACCTCTCTCCTCAATCTGATAAATTACTAGAAGAAAAACCCTCAACATTTATTCTCTGACATTTCCATGTACCCATATACGATTCATACAATTCGCCGAAAGTTAGAAGGTCGTTTACGGCGATCCGAGGGCATGCATCAGCATTCCAAGCAAGAGATAGGTGGTAGTGTGGGCAGCCAACCAAACTACCACCGCCCCTTAGTCGACTTTATCTACGACACGCAGGGACATACGATATAGATGTGACGGAAATCTTTCATCCCACCGCACACTATTAGGGAATAAATTGATAATATAGGATGTCTAGCTTAATATAGGTGAGTGATATCTAGAAAAGAAGAGTGAAGGTGCTGGATATAACTTTAATCAAATGTGTCATATGATCATGTGCAGGAACTAAATCGGTCGCAGCTAGCCTTGATAAGACAAGGTAATGGCGAATAGTAGTGGTCCACATAGGCCGCCTTAAAGTTGACGAGTGCCCCCGACAACGCCCAAGAACCCAGAAAGAGCCAGAATAGTGAAAAAGAACAGTCAAATGAACAACAAAAAAGAGAAACAAGCACCACTCTAAAAAAATAGGCACACAAAGGTAAATAGTCGATTGCGGTAACGAAGTCATGCGTGTAACATCTGCACGCCAATAGACAACTCACCAAAGATCAGACCAGTGAGGTACTATATATATATATATATATATATATATATACATACTAAGGTGTGAAAATACATCTATTATTAAATTTAACAAATAACTATAAATTTAAACTAAACGTGTTTGAGGCATCTCTCCTAACCGAGGCGCTCCAAAACACCAGAACGGCTAATAAATATATATATATACTACTTACTATAAGCATGGTATAAAGCTTAGAGGCTCACTCACTAAGTGAGCCTACATAATATAGAATGAGAGCTAAATATAGCACACAACACATACAACACAACTACACAACATAATCACTACAACACAGAGAGTATATAAGTATATAATGAAATACAAAGTAAAAATAAATATAATAATATATGAAATAATAAATATAAGCTGAGACATAGGGTAAGAGCCAAATGAGTAACACTATAAAATACAAGAAACATAGTATAAGTAACTCAAAAAGATAACTGAAGATATAGTAATATAATATATATAAGAGTAAGAGGAATAAGGAACCCATAATACTATATATATATATAAACCAGATACAACTATATATATATATGTGATCATAATATCCATGAATAATAAAATGAAACCTACAATAGGTAAGGGTAGACCCAGTATGTATAGTGTAGAGTACCCGGTGTCTACATTTGCTCCTGTTCCACGAGGTCAACCAAATATAACTTGAAACCTACTCTCTTCCATCAGCTTAAAGCCGACAATGTTCCGAAAAAAATGCTGACGATTACTTTAAGAACTAAACACCGTGCTCAAAACCTCCTCGACCTCGTTAATCCAAATCTAATGCATTACTATTTAAATAACTTTTTTTATTTCATTATGAGAACCTATTAAATATAGACCTGTCTATTTTTCCCCCAGAGGTCAAATCAAACTATAGAGAACCAAGTATACTCCTTATAACAGCTCTCCAGCGCATTTAACATATAAGTTAGATCCTAGGACTGATCCACGTCTAGGCCCACGACACAGAATGATACAACAACACTTCATAGACTAACTAGATCTTCGGAGGCAGACTATACAGGATTAGGTATTAAATGTAGACTTGTAGTCATAAGGCTTGTCTTGGCTTTTGACGGTTCCAAACAGCAGCCTCTCCTCCCTCCATTACTAATTCTACTGCCACTCCATCTTCTCCCTTAGTCTAAGTAATATTTTCTTAACGTGGGCGATAACGCCCCCTGGGGGCCCTGGGATTGATTAAGGGAGCAGTAAGCTCTAAAATGAAAATATTATATTCAGTAGGAATTCTACTATAGATGATAGTCACAATTAAAGTAAATTAACAATTTTGTCATAATTAATTTTTATCTACATAATTTTAAAAAATTATACTCAGCATTTTTTTGTAAAATTATTTTTCATCCATATTTATAATAAAATAGTTGCATTCCTGCCTCACCCAAATCCAACACAACTAGTTGAAAGTGGGCGCTACGCCCAAAAATGTTAAAAAACCACTGATCTAAATTCACGAAACCTATTCCTAACTGATCTAAGTTCACTAAATCTACTCCTAACACAGGTTTTTGAAATTCTTATAGATGTTAAACCAAGGAAGCAAGAAATCTCTCTAGTTGCTGAACGCCGATAATGATGCGCAACTAATTGCAAATCTGTTATTCCTAGAAATTATTAATCATCTACGTCACCGACCTGGTTTTATGGAGTAACTACCTGTCTCCTTAGTTTGCCGAGAGGAAAACGGAAACGTTCTGAGAAGCCTAGCTACTTCTTTGACTCTTTAACACTTCTAATGATGGTACTGCTCCTATAGTTTTATCTTCTAAATGTTACACTTGTTCCAACCTATTAGATTTCATGCACTTCCTTTGGCCTTCCACCAACGAGGAGATTGATTTATTTATATTAGTTATTATATATATATATTATATCTATTATATATTATTATATAGCTTATATATATAATGATATATATATATATAATATTTATTATAGTATATATATATATAAATATATATATAAATAAATAGTAAATAAATATATTTTCCTTTAAACTACGACTTTAATAATTTGTATACTCCATTTTCTTTTCAAGCTGGAACATTTATATTTTTAATTTCTTTTCATATATTACGTTTTCTAAATTTTGAATCTTCCCTTAAATAAATAAATGTTTTATTTTGTGCTGGCACATTTATATTTTCAAATAACATTTTATACCTCGTTTTCAAAGGTTTGAGCATTAAGTGTAATATTTTGGGTATATCATTCTCTTTTAACCTGTAAGAATTATATTTTAATTCTTTTCGTATATTTCGTTTTCTTTTTGCCTACGTTAACTTTAATAAATAAATATATTTTTCTTTTAATCTTTGAAAATTATATTTAGTTTCTTTTCACATATAATTTAGGTATAACTCGTTTTCTTTTTGCAAACGTAAACTAATATATTTTAACATATTTTCTTTTAAGCTGTAACATTTATTTTTAATTATATTTTCTTTTACGCTAACAATTATATTTTCTTTTCATTCTCAAGAAATAAAACATCTGTTTTTTTTATTGTTAATTTCTTATTAAAAGTTTTATTAAATTAACATTGCTTTGCTATCGACATGATAGAAAAAGAAGGTTTGGATAAGTTTTTTTTTGGTAATGTTAGGTTAGGTAACATTGACATGTAAGGAACATTGTTATCATTAGCATTTATTCGTAGTTTTAGTAGGTTATATATGTCAGATTATGTGAATTTTATTAGGTTTTGTTAGATATCACTGTTTCATGCTATGCTTAAACAATATGTGAGTTTTATAATGCAGTAATTAATGCCATACATATATGCATTAAGAAGTAAATTATAGATTATAGAGTGTGTTGGGAAGGGTAGAAAGGGGTGGATGAGGTAGGGTGATTTGCGTTACGCTATACTACATTAGAGGCGTAGTTTAAAAACAAACAACATTTTTTAAGAAAACTTTTAGTAATGAAAAAATTTTTACTCAATTTTTTTTTTTTTTTTTTATTTTTATCTTTTCTTTTTTCTGTTTTTTTTTTTATGCCTTTTATTTTTTTTTTTTAGTGTGACTTCGGTGGGCTAAAAGCAAGTGTGCACTATGTTACTGTGCTTCACTCTGGCGTCTGGATCGGTCCTAAGACCCTTTCAAATAAGCTAACACTCGCTTCTCCTCCTCATTGACTATACATCATGCGTCAGTTAATTTAGTGTCTCCGTTCTTGGTTCATCTGTTACCCCGAAAAAATAAATGCCTGGGAGCTAATAGAACCGTATTTCCCATTCGGATCCCCTCCTTCCAGTCCCCGCTACGTGCTTACGCGACAAGCCCACTCTTTTTCTTTTTTTTTGTTTTTTATTTTTTTTTCTTACTTTTTTCTTCTTATCTATCTTTCTCTTATTATTTCCAATATAATTATTTTCCTTTTTATATTACTTGTTTATATTTTACTTCATTTAAGTGGATTTATTTTTCAATCTGCTTTTGATGATGATGAGAAAGAAGGATATGATATTAAATTTTCTCCTTTGTTACCGAAGTACTGAACATTCCTATCATATTTAAAAATTTTTATTTAATATAACTATAAATATTAATATCTTAAATAATCTATTAATATATATTAAATCATCACAGCCTTCTATCAATATTTATATAATTTTATTTCTCTGTTAATGCAATATATATAATTTATTACTAATTATTTATTCTCTTTTCTACATTTAGTAATCGATGTTCCCAAAAAATATATTCATTTCTTCTAGGGCCTAAAAGAAAAAAAAAAAAAGTTAAATTTTTTTTTTATATTCTTTTTAATAACAACATACAGACACTGTTCTTGCTAGCTAGTGCTCGCTGCAGCGCTGGCAAGCGAGGTATAAATCGCATCTATTTACCTTACATATAACGGCTGCAGCCAGGGTATATACCCGTTATCCCGTTCTGAAACTGCCGGGTAACGCTCGTATCCAGTATCGACCGCAGATTGTGACCTGAAACAGCAACGGGCGAGGCATATAATCTATATTGATTCTCCCCTCATACCGTCTAAGGAAAACGTGATACCGCTCGAGCAGAAGTAAAATCGAAGAATACCTTAGAACCCAGGCTCTCATAAATATAACCTTTATTAGTAACGGTCGTGACAATTTTAGTGGTGGAAGTGGAAAGCCAAAAGGGGAAGTTCGGAGGGGATATGGATGGAAACAAATGTCAATATCCCAATAAGATATTCTATTAGATAGAATAAAAATCTTTATGATTCTGTGTGTAGATTACATTAAGCAGAAGCAGGGATGTCATTATGGCAGGAGAATAGGGGGGGAGAACAAAAAAGAGAACGGGAGAACTAGACATATAAAATAAATTAAAAGATTAGTAGTATTTTAAATTTAAAATGTCTTTATTTTTTAATCTTCCTATTTTAACAATTATTTCATATTTTTTTTTTCTGATTTCTTAAACTTCTTTAATAAAGAAAAAAAAATTGTTAAAAATTTCACTAAAGTTTTAGATTTTTCTGTATAGAGAGGTGGAAATCCATATAAAATCATTTCCTTAATAATTGAAAGATAGGTATGAGAACTGAGTCATCTACCCATATAATCAATTTAATACGTTATCGTATACGAATACCGAAATAAGTTTTGGTTTGATGTGGGGTACGTATACAACGGCTCGGGGAAGTTTCAAATGATGGCGAGCTACACCGAATTCTGTATATACCTAATGCGTTATCATATTATGTTTTGTTGGTGTTCTGATTTTATGGGTTTACACGTTGCTGTAATGTGGTTTCTGTAGTTATATACTTAAGATTCAGAAGGAGCGGTTAGGAAAATGCTACCCGTAAAAATTTTATTGAATAGTCGCAGCTCTTTAAAAAGGAAACAACACAAATTTTTTGAAAATTATATAATGGACAGTTTTAGAATAAACAAAATCTGCATACATATAAATGGTTACCACAAACAAAAAGGAATGTTATATTAAAATATATACATATATATTTTTGGAAAAAAGTAATATAAATGCTACACTTTAAAAATTATTATACTATTATATATATATATATTTGTTACTTATTTATTAAAGCTTAACGGTTTCAAGGCCGTCGCTAGTTTAGAAAAACGGGTATATATATTGAAAAAGATGATTTTCAAGATTACAAATTTCCAGATTTGAAAAGAACATAATGAGACGTGATGCAAAATTCATGTTAAACAAGTCATAGCTTTTAAATAAGAAATATATTTACAATTATTAAAGTTAACGTTCAAGCGTAGAAAACTAGGACCGTAATAAAAATATCTTGAAAAGATTAAATTAAAATCATTAAAATATGATTCCAGCATGAAAAAAATTAAAATGGAGCGTCTCATAATCGATATAAATTATTAAAGTCAAAGTTTAATAAAAACATATTTAAATATTAAAGTTAACGTGCAGGTAAAAAAATGGGGATATAATAAAATATAAGAAAAAGAAATTAGAAATATAAATGCACCAGCTTGGGAAGAAAACGGAGTATACAAATTATTAATAGTCTCAGAGAGTTATTAGTAAACTAAGGCATGAAATATCAAAAGAAAACAATCGGAATTATTATTATTATTATTAACAGAAATAATAATAATAATAATAATAATAATAATAATAATTAATAAATAATAATAATAATAATAATAAATAGTAAATTAAATATGTAAATAATAATAATAATAATAATAATAATAATAATAATAATAATAATAATAATAATAATAATAATAATAATAATAATAATAATAATAATAATAATAATAATAATAATAATAATAATAATAATAATAATAATAAGTAGGTTTATTAAAAATAATTCTTAAATAAAATATAATAATTCCTAAGTAGTCAGAATGAAACCTAAATTCAAACTGTAATTAAGTAAATATAATAAAAATATAATTTACTATGGAAAGACATATGATGACCATGTCTTTATTTCCCTCTTTACTATATATTTTTTTTCTACAGTGGAATTTTTTATATCATCTGAGAGTTTATAATACATAATGAACGGTCAAATATGACGTAAAACAGTAAAGTACAGTATGATAGGAGGAGTGAGGTGGGTGGTTTACTGCTTTACTGCTTTAGTGTCAATAAAATAAGAATTTTAATAAGAAATTGACAATTAAAATAATAAATGTTTTATTTTTTTGAGAATCAAAAGTAAATATCTTTGTTAGAGTATAAAAGATAATATAATTAAAGATAAATGTTACAACTTAAAAGAAAAATATTAATATATATTAGCTTAGGTTTTCAATAAGAAAAGGAGTTTTACCTAAATTATATATGAAAAGTAATTTTAAAATTTTTTTAAAAATTTCTTTTGAATATACAAAAAAAAATTCTAAGTAAAAAAGATGCATATCGCCCAATTATACAAGTCCTCAAAATATGATGTTGATCGGATAAGTAGGAAAAAAATATATTTCACTTTTCCCCAAAAAAAAAAAAAAAAAAAAAAAAAAAAAAAACATTTTTTTTGGAAAAGTGAAATATTGGTAAATTTTTTTCTACTTGTCCGATCAATATCAAATTTTCAGGGCTTGTATAGGCCGGTTAGACGCATCTATTTTACTTCGATAATTTTTTTTTGTATACTCAAAAAATAAAAAAAAATTTAATTTCCAAAAAAAAAAACATTTCTGGAAATTTGTTCAAAGAACAAATCCAAAACTAACTGTATATACAAAGAAATTATCTAAGTAAAAAATCTGCATCTTCGTCGACTGCATATGCTCTGAAAATTTCATCAAGATCGCATGATCAGAAGAAAATTTCGTAATTTTTCATTTTAAAAACCAAAAAAATGGGTTTTGAATTTCGACATTGCTGAACACAAATTTCAAAAAATCAAAAAAACTAATTCGTGCATTTTGTAGGTAAAAGACCCTTCTATGTATATTTCAAGTTTGAAATCATTTCGGAAAAAAAATGTAGGATTTGAAGATAAAAAAATTCAAAAACATAAGTTTTGAAAAAGGAAAATTCTTAAACAATGACTACAGCTACAGAAAAACACCCAAACACGACGTTTTATAGGTCAGCAAAAGCTACAGCTTGCTTTTTTTCCCATCAAAATTTGCTGAAAATTAAGAATTTTATGTCCACTTTTAGTGGGGGGGTTGAAATTGGGCTCAGCCCGAACCAAATATTAGGCCCTGCCCTTATTAAGTGCTGATTGATGGGTAGAATCCTCCCTCCTCAGTGCGGTACCGCCTTAGGAGTTGTTCACAGAGGGGTTTTGTGTGCGCACCTCTGATCAAACATCAGCTTTCGTTTCACATACCTTGCATACACTTTGCAGAAATGTAGGTACTCTTAAAAGATTGTTCCCATAATACCAACACTGATATGCACCTGAGCACAATGTCACTCACCGTTAATCGCCGGTTATAAAGGATGGCTTTCTCAACTCTTTCGAAATTCGCTGGTATGACAGCTACCGCACGAACATGTCTATGCGGTTCATTAATCACTGAGTTTTGACCTTCACCAAACTGACTACACCATTCATACACATCTTACCAGCTGCAGCGTCTGTACCTCAAATCGAACTTTAAATGTTCTCACAATTTCTGCTGGTTTCACGTTCTCATTCACGAGAAATTTGATTATACACCGCTGATCCACATCAATAGGCATATTTCCCAGACGCCATCTTTGCTAACACTAATGCGCATGCGATAGCAACTATATGCCAGACGCACGATATTCTCGATGGATCGGTGAAAAATCAATCGAAGTTATATATCTTCCTCCGTTTTCTCTTTTTGTTTTTATGCTTAAATGTTTTGGTCAACCTTGAAATACCCTTGTAGTATCCTGGTCTAACTTTTTGGCAAAAACCAGCAATTTTTCCAGATTTAAGTGTAATATTTCATTAATGCCAAAAGTTTCTCGTTTGTATTTGTAACGTTTTTTATGATTATATAAGCCGGTTATTATTAGGGAAAAAATGTTCCTTTGAATAACCAATTTCATTGTCTAAACTCTAAAGATTGGGGGCTACATTTATCTTTTTTCTCCCATATAATTAGCTTTAAAAATATTTATCGTCATTTTTAGAGCGATTTTTCTTCTTTGAAACCTGCTTTGAATATTTCCTTTAAATTTCGTGAAAATATGGAAAGTCACATGTAATTAATAAGATATTAATGGAATGTAAGAATAAAGTATTAACTAATTACAAGAAGTAATTTTCTTATACTTATTACCATCTTTAAAATTTTTCATCGCAAAATAATACACGTTCTTGCTAAAATAAAAATAAAAAACGAAAACAACTTTGTTGTGAAGCACAGATAATGCATGTATATTTTGCGAAGCTACTTTTTGATGGAGTCGAGGGTTTGTTTATATTTCATTTGAAAAATAGAACGATTGATTTTTTTCATGAATATCTTTAGACTGCAATGAAAAACTCTTTTGAAACCGTTTAAGTCTGTTTAAAAAGGAGATTGTTAGTAAAAATAATTTGACCAATATTTTCCAAGAGTGAGCACTCAATTAAAAATGTACTCTTTAACCCACCGCTATATATATATATATATATATATATATAATATAATATATATATATATATATATATATATAATATGACGCTCATATATATAATATATGATATATATATATAGTGATATATATATATATATATATATTATATACCCTATATATTATTATCATATATATATTATATATATTATATTACAATTATATATTACTAATATAGTATATGTATAATTAATTAAATATATATACTGTAACATATATATATATATATACCTATATATATATATATCATATATTATAGTATAAGTATTAAAGATTTATAAAGGTTATATATAGTATATATATATATATATATACTGCGTAGATAATTATTATATATACTATATATAATATTATTAATATAATATAGGACCTGTTTTCAAACCACACCCCTTGAAATTTAATACGTAATAAACAAGAATTGATTTTATTATTTTAGGTGATAAGAAATTAAAAATTGTTTGCGTAATAAAAAGAACTTACTTTTTATATTTGAAGAATCAAATGAATTTTTTTTCAAATTATTTATTAATTTTTTTAGTTTATTTTCGACGTAAAATATTTGATTTATGTTCATGACGCTGATTTTCAGAATGTTAGTGATAAAGTCATAATATATAGTATATATAATGAGTGATATAATATATCTATATATATATATATATATATAGAGATCCATAGCATATATCCATCTATTAAATTAGATATACATATTTAAATAGTATTTAGTAATATATATATATATATAATATTATTATATATATATTTATCTTATAGTACGTACAATATATATATATAGATGCGCTCAAGATTATTATTTTTGGACCTTAAGTAAACTGTGCTCCTCACAAATTTAATTTAGTATTGGAAGGTTTGGCATAACCTGGTGGAACTTGGGTTCTTAACCATTCTGTATTTATGAAACCTAAAAAAAGAGATACTGTCAAATTACTCTTCAAACTATAATATAAATAATATTAACAAAATCTTTAAAAAAGGTAGCGAACTGAATGCAGCTTAAACAATAAGATTTAGAAAATGGAGAATGATTAAGCAATATCAGAGACGTCATGATTTTAAATGAATCGTCATTAGTAATTGCTAAATTATTTTAATGGTGTCATAAATACAATAAAATAAAAAAACCTTTTTAAAAAAATAAAAATAAATAATAAAAAAACATCTATTTCCTTTATTTTAGATCTTTATTTAAATCTATATTATATTATATATATATATTATTATATATATTTATATTATATATATATAATATATAATATATTATATAATATATATATATATAGTAGTATGATAGACATATTGCACATTATATAATGTAACTATGACTACTTATATATATATATATATATATAGCTATATAAAGATATATATATATATAAAGTTTAGTATAATATTATATATGATATAGGCATGCGTCAGATTTTTTTTAAATGCCTCAAGTATGTAGCTAGAGGAAACGGCAGGTCCTACAGTTAAACAAATTATATATTTGGAATCAGCCGAAATTTTAATGCTTAGATCTTAACTTTTTTTTTTTTTTTTTTTTTTTTTTGAAGTAATTTTTTTTTTTTTTAACTAAAGAATACCCATAGGGTAGAACGCAAAGATGGCAGGAGTCGGGGTCTCCGGCCTCCCGGTGGACGACGGGGGGGACTAATCCCCCCCTCCTCGGGGAGTGGTTGCTTCCGGAACCCCCGCCCGCCGCGTCCCCGGCGTGTCGCGGGGGTTCCTCCGACCAGCCCCTCCGGGGTTATGAAAACGTCGGCTCCCTCTGTCCCCGTCAGCTCGAAACCCCTAAATTAAGAAATGAAATTAATTTCTGTTTTTATTTTTTGGAAAATTTAAGTTGTGTGTTTTTTAAAGGGGCTCGAAGCCGACGGGGGACAGAGGGGGATTTCGATTCCTGCAGGAGGGGGGGGGGCGGAGAACCCCCCGCGACACCCAAAAGACCAAAGAGCGGGGGTTCGGAGTACCATCCCCGGAAGAGGGGGGGATTTGAGTATTTTTGTCCCCCCCGTCGTCACCTGCGACGGCCGAGGAAGACCCCGACTCCTGCCATCTTGCGGTTTTACCCTAGGGTATTCCTTTAGTCAGAAAAAGAAAAAAAATTACTTCAAAAAAAAAAAAAAGAAAAAAATTAAATCCCATCCTTAGAATTTTCGGCTTATACAGACAAAATATATAATTTGTTTTACTGAAAGACCTGCCGTTCTAGTACATACTGTGAAGCATTAAAAAAACTGACCATATAATATTATATATATATTATATATATTATATAGTATATATATTATTTATTATAGAATTTATACTATTATAATAATATATATATACGTATAATATTATATTAATATATAATATATATATATATGATTGATTATTATATATATAGTATATAATATATATAAGTGTTTTAATCTTGTGGAGTGTGTACGTGCTTGAAAGTTGCTCCCGGTCGAGCGGTCGAAGTTTTTTATCTTTTATCTTATTAGGCGTTATTGTTATTATTTTTCAAATCTCACTTGTGTTTTAAATGAAAGTATTTATTAAATTGTATCATTGAAAACTAATTTTTATTTCGTTTGCGGCGATATTTAAAAAGTTGGAGTTTTTAAAAAAAGTTATAGATTTTAATTTTTTTTTTGCTTTTGTAGGTTTAATAAATTTTAAGGAAGTGTAGCAAAGTTGTTTAGGATTAGTGTGATGTTAAAGTATATGTTTTATGTTAAATCAGTTAGTAGATTAGACTAGGTTAAGTTTAGGCATTTTAGTTTTTTTCATTTTTTTTTTCTTTCTTTGAGTTGTAGGTTTTAATAAAATTTAGTACAGTGTAGAAAAGTTGTTTAGGTTTAAGTTTTTTTATATTTAGTGCATAGTAGTATATTTTCTTTATTTATTTAGTTATTTTAGTGCTCGAATTTTTTAAGTTGGGATTTCAGTTTATTCAATTTTTATCCCGATTTTCTCTTTTGTTTTAATCAGTTTTTGTCTATTGTTCTTAGTTGTGGAGTGTGCTGTTGTAGTTTGGTGGTGTGGTTGTGAAAGATGGCACATTTGCATAGACGTGGGCTTCTATTAACTACCAACATACCGCAGGTGCTTAAAATCTAAACTTCGTCTCTGTTGAGATATCATCTATCTAACTCTAACCCTAACCTTTTGCTCCTTTCTGAGACTCGGATGGCTAAGAATTCACCCTTCTAACTCGTTTAAATGTATCTTACTATAACGGAAGTGTTTGCATAAATTTCCGTCTGAAGAGGAGATAGGAGTACGCTAGCACCTTGATGTTATAAAGCATTCAATAATCCTGCATAATAAAAACAACTTGCTCGCAGTTAATCTCGGAAATCTCCTAAATTTTCGATGCATAGTTCGTGGCTTTCTCAATCTTTCATTCCGTATCTACTGACCACTCAATATTGTGCTTCTGCATACTGGCTCTTTCGCTGAACAGAACAGATTTTCACTCTTTCTTTGAATATCTTACCACCTCTCACGAGACTGTTATATTCCTTGTCTCATCCGATAATTGACTGGTACGGGAAGGTCACTCATGATTAGGGTGCGGAATTTAATCAGATGATACACATACTAGGCCTGATTGGTTGGGTCCTCTCCATACTGAAGTGTAGAGAGACAGCCACAGAAGAGCCTGCTCTTACCGGAATACATATCAGCATTACTTAACGATCCTTGGTAGCAGACTAATCAAAGAACTACACATCATTCCGCACATTTAGTGCACGTAACCAATTCTTGGAACACACTTGACCTATGTATATCGAAATCAGATAAAGGACAAAACATTGT
>JABUQX010127150.1:12500-36168 GCA_015478945.1 Trachelipus rathkii | reverse complement strand
CAGGTGTGGTTCAAGAATTGGTTGGGACGATCCGGAATGGGTCGTAGGTTCTTTAATTAGTTTGCTCCAGATCGTTGAGAATACTGATAGATTCGGCCTTCTCCCACCTAAATCAGTATGTATGAGGAACCCATCCATCAGTGTTGTGTGACATTGAAAATCCCCTAAATAGAGACCTCAGTATTTGGATGAGAAGATATACCAGTCTCGTGAGAATTAGTAAGGTAATCAAAAAAGGCATGAAAATTAGTAGAAGAAGCCACAGTGATAGACGGAAGAAAGATTTGTGAAGCCACAGACATATCGAAGTTAGGAGATTCGAGATTTCGAGACGCTGTTATAGGAGTAATGTTATGTTTCATACATCAGGCACATTACTCCACTCACAAAAAAAAAAAAAAAAAAAAAAAAAAAAAAAAAAAAAAAAAAAAAAAAAAGGACGAACGAAACAGACAAAACCAAAAGGAGAAATGAGGAAAAATTATTCGCACGCAAAAAGCCTTGAAATTTTAAAACTTGAAATTTAAAACGCTAAAATATAATTAATATCTAAAATATTATTTTAAAATCTTCAATCGTTCTCACAAAATTGCGTACAAAAAAAGAAATACCACCTCACACTGAAAAATATTGATCAGCTAAAAAGTGGAAGGTAAATCTGTATAAATATATAATAATGGCTATTCAAAATAGGTAAATGTACGATAAAACCCAAGTTGAGAAAACGCTTACAAAATCTAAGTTAATTATATGTAGTGTATAGGTGTGTATGTTATAATTAGTACTTACTTCTTATATATAATCAAAACCTAGATTTTATTATTTAATCTAAAGTTTTCTCATAATTATTATCACCCTAAAAAAAAGAAGTATTCGGCCAATATCCCGCCATTTTAAACCGATATCCGTACCTCTATATGGCGATACTACCTGGATACCCGATACCTATACCCTGATACTTATCCGGTACATCCTAATACTTTATATATATATTTATAATATATCTTATATTTCTATATTATATATAACTATGATACTATATAATATACTTATCATTATATATATATATATATTATTTATTATATATATATATACTATATATATATATATAATGATAAAATATATATGTATACTTATATAATATTTGTGTTTATAATATAATATTTGAGTATGGTGAGTATAATATACAAGCTCTTGATATAGACTGCCGGATAGTCACCCTCATCATATATATCGCATCATGTAGCACAACTCTCAAACCTTCTGGTACGATATTCCTGCCTGCTATCACATCTACATCTACCTCGTCTGTGTGTGTGTGTTGTGGTGTGTGTGTGGTGTAGTATTTTGATAGTATTACCGAGCGCCTGCGTGACACGACTATCTCTCTGTGTGTATATATATATACTATATATATATATATATACTATATTATATATATGAATATACTTATTTCTATTTATTCGGCCCAGATATCACATTTATATATAATATACGTATATTTATATAACGGATTGAATCCAAAGGAACTTACATCGATCATATATCATACAGTGTGCTATCCAATCTCCATGAAATCATCGCCTCCATTACTTCATATTTGCCAGCACTTCAATAACATTTGTGATCGATGACTGAATGGAAACCCTTGACAATCTCAAACCTTTTTTTTAATATAAGAGGAATGCATCGCAAGTCCTTTTTTCTGTAAAGGTAACAAAAATACTTTTTCTAAGGAAAATCTTCCAAAATCTGTACACTTCACTTATTTTATTTCGGAGCTATTCTTCCAACAAATATTAAACACCCCTTTCCCATATCGTGGCTAGAACATTCCTTCTTCCTTATTTCCTAGATTTGGTGTTATATATACTCTTGTCATCAGCTTGCAAACATTTTTAGCCATCTCCCTTTTAATATCATCCCTCAATTATATCAGTTGTAGTCGGATCCCTTCTGTTTTAATTATGCGTGCTTATAAATAAATTTATATTTCAAATTAAAAATGAAGCTCATTAGCCAAACATTTTCGAGCATTAAAAAAATGAGCCAGGACTAAACACATAGACCCCCACTATGACGTTTACTTATCCACTGACATACGATCCAACTGTACGCTAAATATATATAGTAAATAACTCTCTACGAATAATCACTCCGTGTCTTTAAATACTGTGCTTTTACATATGACGTGAACATACAATATGATACCCTGACACACAGAGTATCCGTGCGCCTCTCGTTTATCGAATCTCAGTTCTTGTGACATGACCAACATTAAGGCCGTTAGGGTTATATATATATATTACTATAATATATATATATATATATATATATATGATATAGTTTAGTATATAATATAGATATAATATATATTATATATATATACCCCGAGGGGGATTATTGAAATTTGTTGTGGTGTTATGTTTCTATGTAACTCTTGAACATAGTGATAAAACCATACTATTGTTGAGTCCTTTTGTGCATCCCTCCAGTTCTAGTGTCAGTTGTCATATATGTAATCCTTTAGTCTTATAGCTCTCCCCTCATTTCTGGAATTTATTATCTTATTTTCAATAATCTTCCTCCCACGCGAAGATGCTATTCTTTTTATTTTTCTTGAACTCCCACCCATTCCCTTTACGCTACCTTTTATTTTATATTTCCATTTTTTAAATAATTGTCCCTCCCTTTTTTTTTTTCTATTTCACACCCCTTGGCCATCCGGTGCCATATCTTGTCAGCCCACCTTACACCACTATATAATATCCACAGTGGATGAGGTACAGGCTAAAAACAAAGGCAACGCCAATTTGTAGGGAACATCGACACGCTCGAGTTACCCATTGAACGGTGGCCTCTGTCCTGGGCACTTTGGTTAAGGACAGAGACTCATCGGGGGTCTCACTTGAGCTAGTTTGACCGGTACGTGTCGTGTCACGGGGGTCCGGCGAGGCCGTGAGCTGGGCGCCGGCTTCTCCTGCCCGGGATCCCATGTTCCCAGAGCCCACAGTCAACAGCGCCAGTCTTGTGCCCTCGGGTAAGTCTGTGCTGGGCACTGTGACCCTATTGTGATTATACTACCCCTATCGTGATGAAATATACGCCTTTCAACTCCGCATCTCGTTTCCGCGTCATAACATTATAATGAGTAATTCATAATGCTGTTAGGCCCATAACCCATAATTGATCTGATTTCGGAGCAAATAGTATCATTCGAAACTCGTCAGCGGGAGAAAGACCGGCGACTTCTCGCCGCGCCTGTACGGTATAGGCAATCAAGTTGAGAGCTCCTCCCTAAGAAGTAATTGGGGGTTTGAGCACACCTGCAACCATCTAGGTTCTGTCTCGCTCCTAACTCCAACAGCCCTCAAGTCCCACCCATACCTCACAACACGGCTTCCTTGCAGATAGTGTAAATATCCGCTACCACTCACCCTGGCAAGTCCTCAATACTCTCGTGACCCAACTTCAGCGATCCGTCTTAACCGCCTCATTAATGACTTTCCGTACCTGCTACCGAGAAGATCCAAACGAATTGGGGCAACGCCCGAAAAAAAGGTGCCCCCATAAACCATCCTATTCCGTTTCACTGACAGATATCGCCTCTCCCCTTTTTGAACTACCACAACATGACAACAGTTATTTACAGTATAATTTGATTTCAAAAAGGTTATAATCAATGTCATTTTTTTGTAATGTAACCATACCAATACCATTACTTTAATGTCAATGCACTTCAACAAATAGTTAGCCTGCAGGTGTTAAAGACTCTTCAATATTTAGATACAATCTCTTCGTTCAGAGCTCAGCCGAGGAATTTCAATACTAGTTTTCCAATAGTTTCATATTAGCGGCTGCTAACGTCATCTCGAGACATACCTCTCTTTAGTCTCCATCACTTGCATCAAAATAAGATAACGACATACCAATGTACTTTCATCTAATTCTTGCTAGAACAGAAACACTGAAGGTTGTTGCTGGCTACATTCTAAGATAAATCTCTAGTAGAAAAAGATTTCCCGATACAAACGTTACAGGTGATACCCCCAAGGCGGACTCACCATAAGCACTCCAAATATCTTTGTTATTGACTGCTACCTATTAGCCACACCTTTTCCCATCTTATCAAGGTGATAATCAGGGTTTACAATCATACAGTGATCGTATCGTTTGTTCCCCGATCCATGACGTTTACTTAAAATACCAGCGTGCTATACCATTATTGGTACATCCACATAAATCTGTTAGGGGAACTGCACGATTTATGTCCGGTTCATGCGGAGAAGAATCTTACCTTCCTGTTAAAAATAATAGATCAACACGTTAAAACTTGTAAAGACCGACCAACAGTGCTATCTTCCTTAAAATGACCATCTTACCGTTAGAACAGGGGTTTAGAAGGATTGTTACATAGATATAATTGTGAACAAGGAGAGATGCACATACACCAGAATCCACTATAATAATAAATATCCTTACAAGACAAAGGCAATCTTATGCTACGAATTGCAGCAGCCCCCATGCTTCGCAGCGTGTTAATTCCACCGACAACAACTCCATTCACCATTGGCAGGACTACCTCACTCCACAAAGATGATTAGAAGCCGCTAGGCGAAACTCACCGTAGTCGGGATGGCTTTTTATAAACCTAAGCATCACTGTTATGCACTAACACTTTACCGACTTTTCCCTCATATTATGTAGCTCCGAAGTCATCCCTATGATCTCTCTTAATCCGCCTTTCCCCAATAAATGTTCATCAAACCTTAACTCTTATCTCCTAAGTGTCTATTAGAGTTTTCATCCTAACACAACAATGAAACATAAGCTAGTTCATTCCAACTACAAATTTGATACTACTAGTTTCCTGCCAAAATACGCACACTGTTCCCATTACCTGCATCGATGATAGTGTTGCCAACTCGCAGCCAAGAGGATCATGTACTCCTCTGTACCCTAACTGCCTACCACTAATGACATACAAAGTCTTGAGAAAAAAGCAATGTGTTCTTAAACGCGTGCGTGCAGATCATACTCCGTATCCGATATAAAACACAGATGTGCTCTCTAATACCCAAAATGAACAGCGTAGTGTGTGCGTAAAATACATGCCCGTCAAGATAGGGAGCGCACACACTTCCTTAATTAGTCTATTCCTGAGGCAAAAGTAAGGCTTCAATAGATTGAACTCAAACAATCACAGCTATCGAACAACCCACCAAGCAAATACTTACTGATAGTTTACAAGATTTTTTCCAGCTCTTGCATGAAGTCCTGCCTAGTAACTTTTCATTCTAATTTCCTACGCTAGTATTACTCCTAATATGATTAATGATTAGCAAGATGACATTTGAATCAGTAGCTGTCCTCGATTGAGAGCAACTAAGATATGTTACCACGCCGTTCTCCTATTCATCATTATACTTGGTTGCTCGTGACTTAAACCTTGACGAAAGGTACTGACCATGGAAATCCTCGGGGAGCGGGGGGTTCATTCCAACCATAAAGACTGCATCTTAATAACATCCTGCCCTCACAATCATACTCCTAACACGCCCTAAGGCAAAAAGTTTCTAAAGCTGTCCTGTGTCACTACTATATCATCGCTGCATGATAGGCAAGTGTACAATCAGACGTACTCCTATCACTAACTCACCAATTGTCCCAAATTATTATTAGTCTTTATTTTTACTATTGTCATTTTTTCAAGATCTAAAAACCTTATTACAATATGTTTATACAATATATATATATCTATATATTAATAATATATACTACTTATATATATGTATATAAATATTTAATTAATATATATATTAATATATATATATATACTAATATTTAATATAATATTATATTATATATATAATATGATATATATAACTAAAAGTTATAATAAGTAATACTTATAATAATAGTAATATTAATATATAATATATATATATATACTATACCTATATAGATAGATATATATTATATATTAATAATATAATCTGACTCTTCGTAGCGACTCAAATCGGATCCACTTACTGCTCCTTAGCGACTCACCAATTTTGACAAAGCTCCAACTCTGTTATACATAATAAAAAGGTTTGAATCACTCAAATTATTTCCGATGCTACTCAAACCACACCACATCTTGTCTCTCACTATGTATGCGTGTATTAAGATCCTCCTTCTCTTTCATCTCTCCAGAATTCATTTTTATTTCTAAATCGGATTCCTTGGCAGATGCTGATATCGCTGCCCATTCTAATATGGGCATTTAGTCGACACCTTTAAAACGATTAACCCACTTGTCCCACACCTATAAGGCCCAATGGACTTTAGATTAGAACTCAAATCCTCTACTCTTACGCCCTCTAGGTCCAAATACACTCAATAGCCCTACATAGTCTAGCACTCGATATATACTCACAGGGACTTAACTAGCCTCAAAATCAGGTTTTCAGTAACTAACTCAAATTTCTGCTGTACCGTTCATTTCCTTACCAGCGACTATTGTTGTTCCTCTCGTCAGGACCCAGCGTACTCTAGCTCTAGCGCTCGTGTGTGCCGTGTGTGTGTGTGCAATCGAATACCTTACATTTACCCTATAGCCACGATAATTTAGTGTGGAGCCATCATGCAAATGCACCATCCCTCTTATAATACTAACCTATGCACAGACGTGCCCAAGCAGTAAGCATCCTGTCCGTTAACGGAATTTTCCTTCAACGCTACCTACCTCTCCTTATGTACACCTCCTTTGTTGCCAACCTAACCTTAGGTAGACCTTGATAGGACACTCGACCAAGTGTGGAGATGCTCTTGTCGGATGTGATTAGGGCTCCTACCTAAGGATTTATTAACTACGCAGGGTTGTGTCTTCGACTCACATCGCCCTCCTTTTGTAAGCACACACTCTACTCTAGCTTAATAGATCCTGCCATGGGCGAGTTCCCTATCTCGAGCGGCCGTCCTGTATCTGTGCCAGTGTATCCTAAGGCCGGCAATTGTATGCCGTTACATCCTGCTGCTATACCAACAGTGTCTGGTCGTAATCCCGTGGTGTGTGCATTATCGATCTATATACTTCCCTTCGTACTACATTCTCTGACACTAATAGATTGGTGCATATATATTTTGAACCCTTAGTGGACAATTGAAGCCCGCCAAGGAGAAAAAGGCAAGCCTACTTATGACCGACGCATGAAAAGTTACAAAACACCTAGGAACGCATTTGTTATTCATCCCGGGCATCAATGCGCACATAATAACGCATTTCCGTTTGCGAAGTAATGTCTTTGTATCCCAAAATTTGTCACATAAAAACGCCTGATAATAGGCCCATATAGTTGATTCGACGCTGGAGTATTTACCCTTTCTAATTACCGCTTAGTACCCAAATGTGAGGGACGTTTGCCTTAGTTTCACGTTTTTACTTTATGTTGCCGTCTTTACTATCTTTCTCTTCGCTAGATGTATTGCTAATTTGATCTTATACCGCTTATTGGCTTCTATTCACCTGTTAAGCTTCTGTGAGTTTTTTATGTACATTATATATATTATTATACTAAATGTCTATAGCAATACAGCTTATTTAATAGGTACTTATTATAACTAAATCTAATTTCTGAAGAAAAGGTCTACTGACCAATTGGAAAAATCATGATGAGATTTTCCCAAACTTCTTCGCCAAAATATTTGGCTAATACAAGCTTACTGTATCAAAAAATTCTTGTATCCTAATTTATTTTATGGTTTAAAATAATTTGAGTCTAGATGGATCTCAGTTGTATAATTTCTACATGTTAACGTCATCTACGGATTTATCTGTATATAACGAATTTCACTTATGGGATAATTCGATATACTAGTATCCAATTAAACCTTACGTTATACAATCAATGTTTAGATTGTTATAACATCATTGTAATTTTCTCGATACAAGCTTCACTTATAGTAGGGTTATCTTACTTACTTCTGCTAATTCCTATTTTATGTGATATAAATATATATTAATTCTACCCCTTTAAAAATAACCCAGTCCACCCCAGTCACATTTTAGCTTTTACCAAAATTTCTGTAAATGTTTCCACCAGGGTTAAAACTTGAGGCCATTTAATCGGTATAGATTATATACATCCCATTTAAGCTTACTTTAAATTTTTATTATTATTAGATACATAATATATTTATAGAGTGAGAATTACGGATACAGTTAGCATCTCTATCACTATCTTGTGTATATATAAACTCACAAATAAAACTGACTCATTCATTGCTTTACTAATAATTTGAAAAATTCTGTAAATAAATCGCCTATGTACTTTCCTTATATTTATATATATTTATGTAGAAGGGCTAGTTTCCCTTGAGAAACTGGCTTTACCAACTGTCATAAGCATGGCTGTTTATTTATCTTTATTTTCGCCGCTGTTTTTATCTAATCCTTAAAAAATTTATATCTCTAGTTGTATACTAGGTTTCTTATCTTCTTCTTCTTCTTATATGAGTTTATTTTTACATAATTTACATCCAAACATTATTTTAATTAGGATGGCATATTACTGGCTCTACGTTCCTTTGTGAGCTATATATAGCGCGGTATGTAGTATACCTCTAGGTTTTCTCTATTTAATTTCTTTATCTTATAACTTCATCTCCTATTCCCTTTTTACACCATATCATTTCAGTTCCTATTTCATAATCTTTTATTAATTTCTAATATTATCTATATTCTTATATTTCTACTCATGATATTATTTATAACGTGACTGCTCTTTACCACCCTCTCACACAAAATTGCTATCCCGACACCGTCTCCTGTATTTAGCCTATTTATCATAGTCTTGGATCAAAGCTTTATATCTCGCACCTCATCTTTCCTCCGGGTTAATGTATGTGACATTAAAGATATAATACTGTCTTACCTTATTCAGTATTACTGGACAATAAGCTTATCTGACCCTACCCCCTCCTCCGGGTTATACGTTGACTAGAGATATAGTGTCATTTCCTTTACGGTAGTTGAGGATAGAGTTATTATTACTCACACTGAGACTTAGTCATATGTTATGTACTCCTATACTCAACGAGGGCTTATCTATTCTTCCTACCTGTAGTATCTCCTCTGTGAGTATTAGATACTAATATATATATTTTAAGTGGAGGTCAGGCAAACAATTCAACCTGCGATTTCGTTTCGTGTCAACCCAATATTCCCGCTAAATGAGTCCTCTGCTTAGGGCAGAAATCCGTGGCACATTGTAAAAAGTATTAAAGAATATCCGTCCGCGATAACCGTAAGCTTCTCCGCGCTCCATATGTGCCCTGCTGGATGTGTTGCGACGGACTATGTTTGATTAGATTGCGATATTTTGAGAGAAGTAAAAATGGAGAAAGAAAATTTTTATTGTTGTTTTACTTCCATCTAAGGGGAGAGATCCAATACTAATGTAGAAATACCTTATTAATCTTCAGGAGGAACTAATGGTGCACTTGTACTGTTCTCAACTGATTGGATAAATGATATCATCTCATATTGATCTACGCACAGGCATTGAAGTTCATAAATAATTTGTCAACAGAGTCACATGAATTATGGATGTCAAAAAAATCAGCGGGACGTGCTCACCAGATTAATATTGGAATTAGAAAGCTGTTTTAATAGCATTCAACTGTTCAGAATTTCTGCTTAAGAAAATTTTTATTGTTGTTTTACTTCCTCTAAATGAAAAAACCAAATGAACGAAGTTTTAAATAATAGACTCCTGCATGAAAAAGTTGTTTTAACACAAGCACTAGAGCTCTGAAAAAATTAATATCCCTTATGGATTTGCTGTGAGAAAATTTAACTTTCTGATAACAACTATTATAATGAATACTAGATAAATATTAACATGTTAATTTTTGTTTAACAATCATATTAAGACATGAACAAAAGTAGTTTTGTACGTTTTACAATTGATGACCTCTACTGAAGTAAATAAAAGTAAGGTTTTATTACATTTTGAAAATCTATTAATAAAGGATTAAAAAAAAAAACGAATGACTTACAACAGAACCGAAACTTCCTATCTAACTATCTAAATCTAATAAACAATGTACATGGTAGAAAGGAATTTTCGAACCATGAACGACATACCTCAAATATAATTATATTGAAATTTCGCCAGATTGCCAAATGATTCAAGTCATATTTGTATAAAACTTTATGACCTAGATAAAAATTCCAAAGTCATTGATAAACCAAAATATATATAAATACTGGTGAAAGAATACCGTCATCAATTTAGTCGCGTGTTTAGTAAGTATAAAATAGATCTATAACCCACCTTAAGTAAACTTAGACTAAATGGAATACTACTTGTGTCGTTGTCTCCCAATTGATGTTACAAAGGTGAGAGAGTAAAGATTAGACAAAAGATGAACTAGGGAGTCGTCACAGTAAAAAAGTGTTACTTATAATTGAATCCAAAGATGCACAGACTCTCTAGCAGCAACAATTAGCGCTAATGAAATACTGCTGTCTCTCTTTCTTACACAAAACGCTGCTCCTTGTATTTTGCATTTCACATATACCTAGAGTGGCAAAAGTTAATAACCAAATCCTATTACGTAGAAATCTCTTTCATTCAGAGCTCTCGAGAGTGTGGGCAATAAACGGCTAGCGGTTCTAGGTTATGCCGCCGAAGTTTGCAGTGTGCGAGGATCCCGTGCGCTATCCAAATGCATCCCCTTATGTGGCTTGCTCAATACAAACATTACTAATAATTACATGACTGTAAAACAGCCTCATAACCAACTACGTTCTGAATATATAACGTTACTGTAACGTATTAATTTAGAGTATACTAGATCATCGTGATGAATATCTAGATACTTTTAGCTTCGCATAAGTATTAGAGTCGATGGATAACAAACTTGTTGCGATAAAGTGATCAATTATTCAGATGAACGCGCTCACTTCAGGCGGCATACCTCGTGAAATTTACCCTCTTGAGCAAAAATTATGGAAAAGTGTCATTACTCACGCTAGCTTATTTGTCACATTCTCAAATTATCATTATTAGTATGATTATCGAAAAGACTAAGACATATATATATGTCAGTATTTTACTTTTTCTTCCTTATTTCACTTATTCTAGTTATCAATCAGAACTACCAGATTGCCAAAATTGTTGAGAATCTATTACGACTCATGATAGTGATAAATCATTTGTACCCTACGAGCCTATGACGCATTGCTAATCGCAATAGCCTCAGGTTGGCATGACCGAGTGAGAGTCCTTAGGAAACCGCCCATCATTCCCCTAGGCGTTTTCTATCGTTATTGCTAACTTGGTTAGGGTAGAAATAGTCATAAGTTGCCATTAAATACCCGCGTTAGTTGGTGATAAATAAATGTAGGTATATTTTTTATGAAATTATGATTTATAAATCAAAGGTTAATAATGACCTTTCATAGATATATACATTCCCTACTATAAGGTTAACCTATAGCGTAAATAATACCCGAAATAATCGGGAGAGAACTTTTGAATCCATAAAAATGCTCCAGAGAAAACGACAGTGTTGAATTAGCATATTTTGGTTCTTTTTTCGAGAAATCATATACCTAAATTAATCCATAACTTATATTAATAAATTAATATAATAGAAATTATACATATAAATAGACTAAATCAAATTTAAAAAATAATAATATGATAATATGTAGATACCTCCAGGGTCAAATAGCAGTTAACTTAATTTTAACCTGCTAAATTTAAATATATAAATTTATTTAGCATATATATCATAAATATTAACTTCTTATATAATCCAAAACAAAAATTCTCATTTGCATGATATAATAATAAGTAATAAATAAAAATAAAAAATTATAAAAAGTAAATACACGGATATCCAATCGTTACATTTCATGTTAATCTCATATCAATAGTTTCACTGAATTCAATAAATCTAGTTAATCTGACAAGTAAGAAACCATTTGGTGCCTTGACTCTAATGAGCTCATACAAAGCGATATGTTTGTCTAATTAGCTATAATGCACGTCTTTTATACCTCTATCTAAAACTCATCTCTATGCTGGTTTAGTATACATTTGTAATATATAATGATATATATATTATTTATATCGTGTGTGGATAGTATACAGAACATGTTGCGTTTATACGTTATAATGCTCTAAAAACAACACACATTGGCGACACACGCTGATTTACGCAATAGCATATATATTATATATATATATATACATATATATAAAAAACATTACTAATAATTTTCTTTCTTGGTTAGTATCCAATTCTGTATTTCTCTTTGCGGTATGGTAAGACAATAAAATACAAAACGTATGTACGAATGAAAGTACTTCAAAACAGTTTTTATATTATTCCTAACTAAATATATGTGATATTACTCAGTGATGAAATATGGTGATGTTATTACGAGCTATATTCAGATGAACTCCCCATCAAGATAGCTACTATACTGTGACTTATGTGTATCAAATGGAAAATGGTTGAATGCTCACTTAAATATATACCCCGTGAACCCTGTTACAGATAGGTAAATCGTACTACAAATTAATAAAAACTCACCTTTGTTTTAAATAATTTAAAAATTATATAGAAAGATGAATGTTTATTTTAAAATATAATACAATAAAAAATGAAGGAAGGAGAGAGTAAAAAAAAGATTCTTTACATGGAGACCCCCAAGAAAAAAAATGTTTAAAAGTAAGTAGCGAGAGAGGATTCCCTGATAGGGGAATAAGTCTCTAATCCACTCAAAAAGAAATCTCCTAATTTATATTACATATTTAATATATTAATTAATCAATTATATGCAAAATAAGGTGAGAGTATAACCTTTTCTATACAGCTCTGATTGGAATAGAGGAATGAGCCTTCCCTTCCGCTTTTAAACCTGATCGTCAGTGGCTGCATTTTCGAATATTATCATGAGTAATTAAAATATTATAACATGAATGGCTTTTCAAATATTTCTGTTATGAGGATTCGTGGATCTTGTAGATGTCTTAGTATGGGGTAATGATTTGCGATAGTCTGAGGAAATCGTTCAATCAAAACTTTATGAATCTTTTAGATAAGCTGTAACAATCTAATCAAAACCTTAATTATATTACATTTTTTTTATTGCATATATGTTAATGCGGGTAGTGTACGAATTGGCATATAATATAATTAAATATAATTAAATATATTAAATGATAATTTATAATATATAATAATTATAATTAAATAATAAGAAGAGTGACATAACTCATAATTTATCATTTGGATTTAATAAATAAATATATATATTATAATAATTAATATATAATAATAATAGAATTATAATATAATTAAATAAATTATCATTAAATGGTCAATGTTAATATTAATTTAGTGCAGGTAAAATATATAATATTGATATATATTGTATCTATATATATGTTATAGGTTATTATTTATTCTCTAGAATATAGTTATATGTATTATATATATAAATAACCTGTAGTAATTTATACCCTTGATTTGATTATAATATATACGTAATTGCAATGACGTATTTGATATTACTACCGGATCATGTAAAATAAATCTGACTTCATGTCGGAGTGCATAAGAAGAGTGTAGAAAGGTTGGGTTGTTAGAGGAAAAATTAAATATACCTCTAACCCCACGAGAGAAGCCTCGTAAATCAGCTCTCTCTCTTTTCATATACTCGCCCCACAGGCAATTCTACCAAGCTTCTTAATTTAAAAGATTTATTGTTTAATGTATTCAAATTCATCTTATATTTTATTGTTTATAAATCTAATAATAAATTTGGTGTTTATATTTAATATGTGCGATTCTATTAAAGTTTTTAATTTTTTCCTCTTTATAACTTATATATATTGTCCTCAAAGATATCTTGTCTATTATCAATTTATAAATTAACTCAGGTGAGTGATTAACACAACTCTAACCTCATATAATTGTATTGTCAACGAAATGAAAGTGAGAAGCATCATATTTACAATTATTGATTATATTTAGTGAGGCGAGAATTTCTCCTTCACGTGATGATAATTTGTGCATTAGTCTTTGTGATTCGATATATCGTGCCCTTTGATCGCTATTTAGGGACTATCTGAGATCTGTCTGTATCTAATGATATTCTTTAAGCCGGCGAGTTGCAACCGAATCGTCGGCTGTCCGATCGCTGTTCCAGGGCGCCTTTTTTTCCGTTTATCTTGAGTTGAACACCGGGTGTTATTAGCGTCCTCAACATAAGTCTAACTGGCTGCTAAAGTGGTAGCAACACTCATAAGTATGGCTATGGGAGAGTAAAGACAAGAGGGTGAGTGTAGTTATTCAGTAGTTACCGCCAGCTAAAAAATATTATCAGTAGCATTGTAACAGCGTGATCTACATATAGCAACAAGAATAAAAATATTAATTCCGCACCTGGAGATAAGGGTAAGCAACAACAATTACGAACACATTTGGTGACTAAAAATAAGTCAGAGCAACTCTCTAAACTGAATAAAGGAATTTATAATATAACAATATTGTAGCATACTGTATTCTAAGATTAACTTTGAGGCGGCCTGGTACCTATCCCCAGAAGGCATCAAGCGTAATAAGCAGTACCTGCCTTCTTCCATGACTCCTTCATCATTGATTCGACAATTAAACTGATAATAATTTTCGTCCTAGCTCAGATTTGCAATCCGCAGAGAAGAAAATGTGAGGCATTTGAAGGGCAGGACAATGTTTTTTCGATTAGAGCTGTCGATCTTAGCATCAGAAGAACTTATTCCTATTCTGGCAAGTTTTTGAGCCCAAGTGGTCGTGGCTCTGGGCCACTAAGGCACTATAATCAACAAGAGCACCAGCCGCGCCCAGCCTATAGAAGAACGCCCACAATAATAATTAAGACCCCTAGGATCCAATCCCGAAAGGGCGGAAATGAATGTGACAATGTTTTCGTGGGGAAGAGCCACACAAAATTGCCGAAAGTGAGTGGCAGAATGAATCAAATATCGCAGTCAGGATTCAGGAAAGTGAAATTGTAAAAAAAAAAACAGTCTTCGTTGACAGGGGTATAGAGGATTAATTTTCCAAAAGAGGTATAATTGTTCTGCAAATTAAAGGTCATAAAACAGTGCATCTTCATATCCCATAGATTCAGGGCTCTTCAAGTTAACGATACACTCCCCTCTTGCATAAAACCCAAAGGATATCGTGTCTCTCAATCACTTCAGCGCCAAAACAATTTCTTCGACAGTCAAGAACACAGGAAAAAGGCCTCCCCAAAAAGAAACAGAATTCGTAGTTGACAAGACCGCAAGAAATCAGAACAACAGAATTCAAGTTCCTAAATTCAAAGGGACGTAAAATATAAAATTAAAAAAAAAAAAAAAATATTAGATTGTCAGTAAAAATTTTATGTAACTTAAGTAAAAAATAAAAATTTTTAATCAGTGTATTAGGCCAGAAAGAACTTCAAACATATTACACATTGAGTGAAACTTCGCTAATGCTAACCATTAATATCGTTAAATAAGTGGTTGTGTCTGTTTGTGATATAAGGGAGGGAAATTATATAAGAGGGTTAGGATGGATTTTTCTGTATCAACCTTCATTTTTGTCATTCGGGAACAAGGTACGAAACCATAAGGGTAAACCGATAATAACTTGCCGCTTGTCATAGCTATACGGTATCATACTATATCTATATTATATTATAATGATTCCCCTTACTTTTTTTCTTAACTGTAAGTAGATGAGGTGTTGGTGGTTAATATATATATATATATATATATAATATCATATATATATATATTATATATATATATATATATATAATATAATATATAATTTATATTATATATATAATATATTATATATATATTATAGATACTATATATTACTATTATATGCCTCAGTACACCAACCCGGAGTGACATAGCAATACAGACATAGGTTGTGTGTACAACAAAAAAAGTGGAGAACGAATTCCTCAGCCGCAGCATACACAGGGCACACAAGCAAGCTCCCGCTCATTGCCGCCACTCCGTCTCGAAGCAAGCGAAGGCCACACAGGTAAAAGCGGAGGGAAGGCCATTCCCCCAAAAATCGGCGATAGAAAGGTAACACTCACCTTTTTGCATATATGAGATATATATACATAAATGTGAATGTACATTAGAGTTTTGTTTTAAAATTAAATTTAACAAATCTTAATTACTTTAACATTTTTTAATTACTGATAGATATTTTTTTTTATAATAACTTCATCTTTATAATTTTAAATATATAAATATATAAGTATATATATATATATATATATTATTATATATAATATATATAATATTATAATATATACGAATAATATATATAATATATATAGATATATATATATACTATAGTTATTATTATATATATAAATATATATAGCTAGTTGCGTAAATAGGTGTGTCCAAGGGTGCGTAAACGAACGCACATGTCTGTATACTATCCACACACCAAAAGTACACGCAGAGAGTTGAGAGGTAAAAGCGTGCATTACTGACACATCGTTTTGTTCGCTCATAGAGTCAAGGAACAAATGGTATCTTTACTCAGAAACGTTTTGGGAAATAGAAAATAGAAGTAGACAAGAACATTAGTTTCTTTTATGTTTTTTTTTTATTTCTTTTATTGCAAATGAGAATTGATTGGATTAGAGTTAATTGATATGCATAATTATTTAATTGCAGGAAAAAGACTGCCTTTGCCTAATTATCATTTTAATTGATTTTTATTCTTTTAATTAATAAAAATAATTAACTCGAAAGACCAATCAATTCAACATTTTGAGCATTAATATTTCGATTATCAATCGCAAAATTATATATTTGATTATATAATCATAATATATATATATATTATATATAATTAAATTATATATATATTATATATATATATATATACCTAATACTATATATATATATATATATATATATATATATATATATAATATATATCATGGTGTGTTGGAGTGATAGAGATAGACGACTATTTTCTGTTTTATACCTATTATATTTCATTGATCTGTATTATGCTCCTTAATTTTCATTCGTAGAAATTTTCTGCTTTTAGCACGTTGCATGCATCGGGCATTGAGAGCGTTAGAATCACAGCCGTTTGATATTTTATACATATTTTGAAACAACCTACCCTGAAAATAACAGAAATAGAAGAATAGGATAGCAACTTTCTTGTAAATTTAATTTCTGTCATGAAGAAAGTTGAAAATAGTTTTAAAAAAGGATATTTGCGTTCACGTGCGATAAGTAGAATTATTCGCTGAAGACAAATTTTGAGTTTGAATTTTATTATAATAAGCAATCACGTATATAGCGGAGTTTGAGTCTGAGCACTTTTTAATTTTTGTTATTTGAAAGAATCATTTTCGTCATTTCAATTAACACTGAAGTTAAGATTTACTTAGTTATTGAGGTTACTTATTTTATGTTCATAGTTATATCCCTTTGGTTTTTACAAAAAAAAAAAGACAATCGAGTAATTCTCAATTTTTTTGCCCGTATAGTTCATAACAGATATTGATCTCATAAATCTTATTCCCCAATAAAAACATTTTTCTCATTTATTTCACTATCAACAGCCTCCACTAACCCGTTACTTACCCCACTTTAACTTTCACTTTCCATAAACGAAGTCACTAGGATGGCTGAAGAAATGCAGGTTGATTGTTCCTGACACCTCGTCTCCAGAGGGACACAAGGAGGAGAACAGATAGCCTTTGGGGAGTACCACTCAACAGTCGTGGATAATCTCCTCACCGCGAAAGGAAAGCTATCTGTCACCACCCGAGGAGGTGGGCAGATAAGTTGTCCAAGAACTGAAGGAGATATACGTCTAAGCCACAACCCCGGAAAGGGGGCAGATAGAGCTGTCCAAACGTGAAGGAAAGAAGTGAAAGGGAAAGGAGAAGTAGTGCATAGGAGAAGAAAGATGAAATAAAAAGATGAAGGTAGAAGGAAGAGGGGAGAGGAGACGAGAGAAGAAAAAGATATGAAGGGCACCGCGCTTTGCTCAGGAGGAGCAGAGCCTCCATAAATGTTTGTATTGAAAAACTCAGAAGAACGAAGAAGATAAAGGACTCAGACACAGAACATATCTTTTTAGGTGTAAAAACACCAGCGCGGAAGAAAAAACCATGCTGTAGCAGTGAAGCCAGTTCTCAGGGAAACGCCTCTCAAATAAGGGAAAGTACAGCTTTCCACGTGCCAGAATTTTCAATAGAAGCCATGATGGAGTTTGTCAGTTATACAGGTGATAGAGACACTCCATTTCCTCTGTTCATCCAAAAAATTAAATGCCTAATTATCAAAGGTTAGCAGAGAGAGAACCCTTAGGAAGCTTGTTCGAGAAAACAAACAAGGTTAAACTACATGTTTGGATAACGAACGGTTGATTTGGACTAATATCGATTCACAGGAATCGATTTCAGTTATTAAGGAGAAGCAATTTTACAGACGTTTATGATCCCAATATGGCCATGCAGGATTTTCGTTACAGAAGGTGCCATAGAATGGGAACGGAGAAACCCCACGCCAAATCCCAATTTAGCCAGGAAAAGAGGATTCAGAAGATGTAGCATGAAAAATTTCTGTAGCTAGCCATACTGGATAAAAAGACAAAAACAGGAAGCGTAAAGGTGCCGCTTTTTATATTAGATGAAAGTAGAGAAGATCGCTCTCTTCAACCGAAAGTGATGGAAGCTTTTGATCCGCCTTCCACAGGGAAGAATCCACTTGTAATTAACGGAGCTTTCGGCCCCGCAGTCTGCACCTCAAAGAGAAGGTATGACCCCCCAAAACCCTTCGCCCCGCCGGACGAAGTTCAAAGGAAGAATCGGGCGAAAGGAGAGGGAGCGGAGGAAGAAGAAATTTAGATGATGTGTAGGAGAAGGGAATCGCGGTAAACACTGAATAGGGTATATATAATATAATATATATACCTATATATATAATATATATATATATATTATATAAGGCACCCCACTCTCCTTGGAGTCAAAAATATTGACAGAAAATAATGACATCCCAATTTTAAAGTTACAGTAACCCCATCCCCTTTTAAAAGAAGAATATCGGATTCGTTCCCGTCCAAATATATATATAACTATATTATATATATATATACTATATATATATATATTATATTATACTATATATATATATTATATAAGTATATATATATATATATATATATATATTATTATATATATCTATATATATATATATAATATATATATATAATATATATAATATATAATGTATCGTAGATATGTTTATGTATATCCATGTATGCCTATCTGCATGTATAGGCTATAATTTGCAGTTTAGATATATTGTAATATTAGAGTAGTGAATTGTGAGAAGCTATGTGAATGAGTTTTAAAACTTAAAGTTTCGTATTCTTAAGAGTAGTTTTAAAGATTAAGCCCTCATGGCCACCAAAAATAGCCCGTTAAAATTCATTAAATTTTTAAAGAGTAAATGTACTTTATTTAATTATATATTTTGTTTGTAAATTTGTAATATAAAGTAAAAAGATCCGTTCATGGGTGAAGAGGAAAGAAAAAAGTAAAAAAAAAAAAAAATGAACCTGACAAAACAAGTTCTAAACACTAAGCACCTAATATTAATTTGTCAAATATAATATTATATATATATATATATATATAGATATATATATATTATATATCATATATATATATATATATTAATATAATAATATATATATAATATATAAATAATATATATATAATATATATATATATATATATATAAGTAATATGCATGGAATATACTTGGGATACAGGGACCTGTATACCCACTTAACCAGCGCTTTGAAAACTATATAGGAATGCATTAGTTTTAATCTTAATTTTCAAACTGTTGGTTTGTATTTATTATGTCAAAAAAATTTCCGGATTCAGAAGAGAGTGAAAAAGAGTTAGAATGGTAGGATGCATTTTCCCAACGATAAAATATTAAAAGTCTAGCATAAACAGTTGAGTTTTCTGTAGTTTAACCCCGGAGGTAGAGGGTCGACTAAGGAGGCATCCCCTACGACCTCGAGAGACCTCCAGAAGGGGGCCCTGAATGGCATTTCATGATAGCTGCATTCCCGAGAAAACCATGGATACACAGTCAGTTAAGCAAAGCACTGTAGGTAAAACCATCGGCACATCCGGATGCACTACATAATGCAGGTTCGCGAAAGACCTGTACACGAGGTGTACAGGCATTTATTTGAATATGTTTATGTTACCTAATAATCCTTTTATTTATTTTAGAGAGATAGAGGGAAGACAGTTTGGTTCTCCAGACAAATATCTGATAAAAAAGCCGAAGATCGAGCCATTCGGATAGTTTAACTAATCAGAGTGACTAAGGGAGAGAGAGAGAAATAGGTAGGATTCACACTTGACTCAGGAAGGAAATTTGATAAAGGAATAATTCAGGGGTGTCTGTTCTATTTTTTTATCCCTCTATAACATTTATTTTAATATTCTTATACATACGTTTTAATCATTATTCACAATTAATAATGCCAAGCTAATCGCATAAGATTAATATTTTCTAATATAATATTATATATATATATATATATAATATATATATATTATAATATATATATAATAATAATATATATAATATCATATATTATATATAATATATATACCATATATATATATATATATATATATATATTATATTATATATATAAGTATATATATATATATAATATATTTATGTATATATAATATATGTCATCAAACTGACTTGTTCGCGGAAAATGACATTCATTTCGGTCAAACAGCACTTATTTTTCTTTAATTATATGGAAAAAGTAAGGACCAGAATTCCTGTTCATTAGCAAGCTTTATTTTTTATTTTTCTATTAAAAATCGAACTAATTAACTCCTCATTCTGTTGTAAAGTCAAAAGCGTCCGTTGAACAGACAAAAGGGCTTCAATCCGTTAGCAGGAGACCTCCGAAACCGGTGAGTTGTACAGGGATACCGTTAGATGTCAAGTAAGAGAGGTTACCTAAGGAACTAAATAAGCCTAAAAGTAATTTACTTTCCTGTTGACTATTTAACTTGATGAATGGTTCAAGATACTGTTTCAGTATGGTACTTCTTCTCAAAAGATTGGCAATCAGAATGTGGGACCCAAAAGCACAGTCATATAGAGCAAGGAGGTTTGCAGCGACATTTGAAAAGGTCAGAAGGAGAAAATTTTAAAATTTGGAAACAAAAGGGGCCTCTGCACACTATGTTAAATCATTTCACATTTCCTTTTTAAAAACTAATAGAGGAAACACAGATTCATCTAGGCAACTGAAGACCGGCTGCTTCAGTCAATCTTCAATCTACAAAAGAAATCGGGTATAAGAGAGAGGCAGAATAGAAGATTGCGGGAAGGCAGAAGTACCCTTCCGACAGAGACAGAAGAGGTGAGAGGTACCCCTTCATTGAAGAACCAGAGAAGGAGAAAATGTCCAAGTACCCCTCCACAAGAGTAGATCCGATTGACCGAGAGACAGAAATAAGTTCACTCAACCGAAGCATAATTGCTCACCCCTCATGGGAAGGTACTAAAAGAGGTTTTTAGTCGTGAGATTTCGAGAGTGTCTAAGAATTAGGAGAGGAAGGAAGAAGGCTTGTCATGCCAAAAAAGATCGCTAAGAGAAAACAACATTTTGAGTCTGACAACCCTACTATAACAACTTATGAAATATAATATTATATATATATATATATATATATATATATATATATATATATTATTATTATATATATATATGTGTCTGTATGAGCGAAAAATGGGATGTATAAGGATTCTTGTTACATTATTCACTAAACATGATTTTTGTGTAAATATAACACATCTAGTTGGGATTAAGAAAGTGATTAATCTGACAATTGTCATTAGTTCTATCTTTGCCAATTTCCTTCATTTTGACTGATTATTTGCATGATTTTACCTCATCGTGAATTTTTCCTTATCTATAATATTACAAAAATTAGGCCAATGTTTCAGAAGTTCTGAATGGTAGATGTATGTCGGGGCAGGCATCAAAATTCATACTAGGGTCATCCTGATTCTACCAACGAACCTTATGAGAGTTTTGATCGGTGGGGCTCGAGTAAGGGATTCGGTAGGAATTTCGCGCCGAAGTTTCAGCCGACCAGTGGAGGGAGTGATAGCCAAAAAGGAGATCACAGAACGGAAAGGCACCGCCCAATGACAGTAATTACGATGGAACAAATCTCATGGATTTGGTATATAAATTGCTCTGTATTTAGTTATTTTGTAATTGTTGCATCTAAACATGATTTAGCCTGGATTAGAAAATTTATTGCACGTCTAGCATATCGTTGATTAGGTTCTATAGGTTCTGTAAACATCTTCTCTAGTGTACAAATCTTATTTGGAATTTTGCTACAATTTCGTTTAGAGGGAAAGGGCTATGAGTACCCCGCCGGAAGATATGGGAGAGGAAGAAAATAGTTACCAGTACCAAGCCAGAAAAGCAAATTTGCCAAAGAAAGATGCCAAACGACGAGAGAAGACAAACAACAGTGTCCTATTGAGTCAAAATTTTAGTGGATTAGGGAAATATTTTGCAATCTATTTAGGCTTATGTTTCTATTTGCATGTTCACTAGTTTGGATTTCGGATGTAATCATTAGAGACGTGGACCACATTTCTTTCAACAGATTCTTCTAAAATAGGGATGGAGTCATAACCGGATCCTATAATTAGTAGAGTGGGAAGAGAGAAGGTGTGCCACACAGTCTTAGCTTTAAGTTGATCATAGGTGAGAAATAGTCAAACATTTCTTCCCAAAAGGTATTTCTTTTTCTTTCGGTAGGAATTAAGATATCAGAACGATGCTCCTACATTGAGAACTAGAGTATAAATAGGGAAAATACATGACCTTCTCATCAGTTTATTGCTGTATTTTGCTTTGTTTTTTAGCATTCCGTTGTAGTTTTCAACCAACGATTAGCTCTTTCTAACTATTAGTCATGCGGTTTTGATCAAAAGTTTCGAGAAGTTGGAGAGTTGTTCTTTTCTATCATGTCACGATTTAGCTCCCTCCCTCTGAGTGTCCGGGAAACGAAAGATAAAGAGTCACAGAGCTAAAATTTAACCGTAGGAAGAGAATAACGATTGAAGAAGTATTTCGGTGATAAAGAAACAAGATCAGAACTGGAGCGACAGGAAAGATAATCGTATTGGGTTGGTAACATAGTCATAAGATAGTTTGCATATTAGTTTATTGTTCATATTTTTGTTCCATATTTTTGTTTTAAGATGTTTTAAGGTGTTTTAAGATGTTTTGGTAAGTAGGATGTAGGGTTAAAAGTTTTCTTTTTTGGGCTATGAGCAAGTTACGAAGGAGATGGTGATCTCTAGTATCATAAGTCTCAGTAGGCCAATATAGGAGGTATTATGACATAAAAGTTTTTTTTGAGGGACTATGAGGCCAAGTACGAGGAGATGCGTGATCCTCTAGATCATAAGTGCTCAATAAGCCAATATAGGAGGTAGAGAAAGAACCAACAATAGAGAAAAAACCAACATAGAAA
>JABUQX010127150.1:7500-10000 GCA_015478945.1 Trachelipus rathkii | reverse complement strand
ACAGTTGAGAGTGGAGAGCCATCGAGGTAGATAGGAAGGTTGGGAGGTGTTTTAGAGAGGGAGAGATGTGAAGAAGTTGAGTTTTTAAAGATTAAAACTTCCCAAGATTGAGGCTACCCATCAGGAAATTCAATCCAGATTGACAAGTAAAAAGTCCGAAAAATTAAGTCGAGGAGCAACTCCAAATGCAAAAGAGGGAACTGATTTGAAATGAGTGGAAGAATGGAGAGTTGAGTCTTCGACATAAGAATGGACAGAGTTAGATGTACAGGTAAGAAAATCTAAGAGGAAGATGCAAAAATACAGATGGTGATAATACAGAAGAACCTTGCGGAACACCACAATCAGCAAGAAATTAAGAAAATGGTCGCTAAATCAGCAAGTATCGATATGGAGCGATCTGAGAGAAAACTAGACATGGTAGCTAGTAAAGAGAAGTAGGAAACCCAAAGGGAGGGAGCTTGAAGATATGTCAAGCGCCACCAGACATGACTCCCCATAGTCCCTAAGGGCAGAAATCGTAGATCAGTGAGATAGGAAAGAATGTGACCAGTTGATCTCGAGCCTGGAAACCCAACTGGTGATCTAAAAGAGGGGAATGAGGTTTCAGATGATACAAGAAATGAGAGCTAAAACATACTAAAAACTAAAAAGATTTTAGACATAATACAAGTAAGAGCTATAGGACGAAAGTTAAAAGGATCAGAGCGGATACCCTTCTTCGGGATCGGTTGAACATTTGCGCGCTTCTACCACTGAGGAAAGGTATCAGTATTAATAAGGGTTTCCACTATATATATATATATATATATATATATATATATATATATATATATATATATATATATATATATCTTTATCTTTACTATATATATGTATATATATATATATTCATACGTAACACCGTGCTGAATTATAAGAAGATCTTCAAACCAATTTTATTCAGCTCTAAAAATAGATTTATAAAACGAACCTGCGGAACATACCAGTGTTAGTATATATAATAATAATATATATATATATATAACATATACATATATATATATATATATCTCATATAATAATATATAACATATTAATTAATAATATTATAGAAACTATAACATATATCTGCCATATATACCTCTATATATATTTATATATATAACATATATATATATTACGGCTTATTATTTTTGATATTATACGCCAACTATTTGACATTGGCACTAATAAGCTATAAAATAAAATTACTTGAGTCAACAAAAAAAAAAGCTTTAAATAAAAGATTTTTATCTTGCTGAATCTCATCGACTCTGAAAGTCTCGTATAAATCAGATTAATATTAAAACCGTTATAGCAAATTTTCATGAAACTTTTAGACTTTTATCATTAAAAAATTGATGAAAAAACCTAATCAATAAATCTTTCGTCTTTCTTTATATTATTTAGAGAATAAATAAACGCACAATTTTTACTTAAAACAAACACATCTCTCCGTGTTAAATTTCTTTTGAGATATTGGCACTCAAATTCCGGCATTAAATTGGCTATGGAGGAGAAAAAACAAGAGATAAATGAAAAGGTATCGAAATATGGGTTGCAAATTCCGTGGACTTTTGTCTCATTTTTTTTTTTATTTCGTGTAAATCGATTGAAACTTAAAAGTATTATTTGCTTTCCTGAGCTTTTTTCAATTCGGATGATTTAATACAAAATAATAATCATGACTAATGGTGGTTTCAGTGATTGGTGGAATTCTTAGCCCGTCGTAACGCATTTAATGAATACTCGCGAATTTTTTTGTTATCAGAAAAATAATTTTTGCATTTCAAAAACCAGTATTCAGGAGTCAACGGGTTAGGGTAGTCTACTGTCGAGAGTCATGGAAATTTATAGTCACGTGCAAAGGATGAATGATTTATCCTGATAAGTTCATAGTTCATATTAATAATGACGTCATAATTTTTTAAAAAGTGGTCCAAAAACATGATAACTCATAATTTTCATATTATTTTATTAGTCATAATATGTTTACAGGATGGCAACTATTATATCATAATTTTCTCTTTAAAATTGCTCGGAAATTTCCCTCTGAGAATCGAACCTTCTCTTAAAGTACATTCAAAAGGTATTCATTGATTTATCGAAAAGAAAATTAAAGTATTTGCTCATTTAATATGTAAATTCGAGCTTCGTACTTTATCGAATTTATTTATAACGTCAATTAATTATGAATCTTATTCAACAAGTTATCGATTTATGCCTCTCTCTCTCTCTCTCTCCTCTCTCTCTCTCTCTCTCTCTCTCTCTCTCTCTCCTCTGCTGCTATAGTCAAGAGAAACGAAGGAATATTGATCATATTAAATTTTAAAATGTTTGTCCTAAGAGCTTTTTATATATATATATATATAACCAATAATATATATATATATATATATATATATATATATATATATATACTAACTATATATGCTATATATATATATATATATATATATATTTCCTCACTCCTTTGAAA
>JABUQX010127149.1:0-32500 GCA_015478945.1 Trachelipus rathkii | reverse complement strand
AATTATAAAAAAAAATAATGTAACAATAATAA
This sequence comes from Trachelipus rathkii, assembly GCA_015478945.1. NCBI lineage: Eukaryota > Metazoa > Arthropoda > Malacostraca > Isopoda > Trachelipodidae > Trachelipus > Trachelipus rathkii. The sequence continues at coordinate 32,468 of JABUQX010127149.1, read as the reverse complement.
AAATAATATTCATAATAACAGTAACAAGATAGCTATAATTGTAGACAAATATACTAATAATACTGATAGGAGCGTACATAATAATAATAAAAATAATCACAAATAAGTTATAACCCTACACTAATTTTATATATATATATATATAATAAAAAATATATTATATAAAATATATATATATATATATATATATATATATATATATATATATATGTATATATATATATATATATATCCTTCTTCATCCTCCTTTTTATTTCCCAAGATTAGGAGTAAGGTGCGTAGCATGCATCGGAAAAAAGCAGTAGAAGAATATGACTAAAGTCGAAAAGAAAGCCCAGCCTTACCGCCCCCTCTGTACCATTAAATTAGTGAGAACTCATCCCAGTCAAAAAATCCACCCTAGAGCTTCATGGGACCGCGATGGACCTTCACTATGGTAGATGGTCAATGTATGGGTTCAATCCCTGGCCCAGGTCGGCCACAACCATACCCCATCACAAAACCCCGCCATTCACTCCTGTTATACACCTTTCTTCTTGCCTCTACCAAACTCACATTTCTCTCCTTCAAACATTCGTTTACCGACTCAATCCACTTTTTCTTCGGTCTCCCAGCCGGTCGGTTTCCAACACACTCGCCACAATACATCCGCTTAACCAACCGACTACCATTCATCCTTTCCACATGACCAAAAACAATCCTCAATTTATACTTTCATTTATTCTCTCATTTACCCCTTTCTTCACACCACACAACTCTCCAATACGTTCATTCCTCATTTTATCAATTCTTCTCACACCTAGCACACCTCTAAGATTGTCCATCTGAACACATTGAACTTTTGATCTATACTTCTTATTCCAGACCATAGTCTTACTACTATACAATAACACAGGTAACAACATACCCTCATGTAAGACAATAGCGCACACTCAAGACTTTTAGTCCCTTTACATTCACCAACGATTTAAATTGCACCAGCCACCTTCCTGCCTTTCACAACTTTCCAACTACTCTTACTTTGCATCATCCGTTCCCTTCTCATCCAACATATATTCTAAATATTTTAAAACTTCAGACCCACTTGTTCCAGCTGCTCACCATCTAAAATAACTTCACACTGAGGACAGTCCTCACTCACAACCATAACCTTACTCATATCCACATTTACTTTCAAGCCTCTCCTTTTACACACACTGCCAAATCTCTCTACCAATCCTCTCAAACTCTCTTCAGATTCGCCACACAAAACCAAATCATCCGCATATAATAGGTAGGGCACCCTCCACTCATCTCCATTCTCCATCATTCTAACACCAATTTCCTGCCATCCCTACCCTCGAATTTTTCATACCCCAGTTCCTAACAAAGAAAATAACCAAGGAGACATAAACACATCCCTGTCCCACTCCGCTATTAATCCTAAACAATCACCATTGACACCATTTATTCTTACAAAAACGCCTCACTTATCGTTTCATACATTACTTTTGATTCCATTCAGAAGTATACCAACACCATATATCACAACACCTGCCAAGAGCTTCCCTATTAACCCTATTATACGCCTGTTTTGCAAAATCCATAAAAACCTAAATACAATTTATTCTTCTCCCTCATTTCTCAATCATATGTTTTAATGTAAAGATTTGTTTGATCCCCACATCCTCTACCACTCCTAAAAACACCTGCACCTAATATATATATATATATATATATATATATATATATATATATATATATATATATATATATATATATATATATATATATATATATATATATATATATATATATAATTATATATATATATATATATATATATATAAAATCTTATCTTCAACTTCCTCTTTTCCCCAAGACTGGTGGTAAGGTGCGTGACAAGCATCGGAAAAGAAAAGTAGTAGAAGAATATGACTAAAGTCGAAAAGAAAGCCCAGCCTTACCGCCCCCTAAATACCTATTAGTGAGAACTCGTCGCAGTCAGAAAATCCACCCTAGAGCTTCACGGGACCGCGACGGACCCTCATTATGGCATATCGTCAAGTGTAGTGTTCATCCCCTGGCCCAGGTGGGCCACAACCATGCCCCCTCACAAAACCCGGCTATTCACTCCTATTATGCACCTTTATTCTCGCCTCTGCCAAACTCACATTTCTCAACTTCAGACATTCCTTTACTGATTCAATCCACTTTTTCTTCGGTCTCCCAGCCGGTCGATTCCCAACACACTCACCACTATACATCCGCTTCACCAACCGACTGTCATTCATTCTTTCCACATGACCAAACCATCTCAACGTACTTTCGCTTATTCTCTCATTTACCCCTTTCTTCACACCACATAACTCTCTAATACGTTCATTCTTCATTTTATCAATTCTTCTCACACCTAGCACACCTCTAAAATTGTCCATCTGAACACATTGAACTTTAGATCTATACCTCTTATTCCAGACCATAGTCTCACTACTATACATTAACACAGGTAACAACATACCCTCATGTAAGACCCTAGCGCACGCAAGACTTAGTCCCTTTACATCCACCAACGATTTAATTGCACCAGCCACCTTCCTGCCATTCAGAACTTTCCTACTACACTCTGCATCATCCGTTTCCTTTTCATCCAACATATATCCTAAATATTTAATCTCAGACACTTGTTCCAGCTGCTCACCATCCAACAAAACTTCCCACCGAGGACTATCCTCACTCACAACCATAACCTTACTCTTATCTACATTTACTTTCAAACCCCTCCTTTTGCACACCCTGCTAAATCTCTCTACCAATCCTCTTAAACTCTTCAGATTCACCACACAAAACCAAATCATCCGCATATAATAGGTAGGGCACCCTCCACTCACCTCCATTCTCCATTATTCTAACACCCTTCCTGCCAACCCCATCTCTAATTCTTTCATAACTCCATCCATATACAAATTGAATAACCAAGGGGACATAACACATCCCTGCCTCACTCCGCTATTAATTTTAACCAATCACTTTTGACACCATTTATTCTTACACACGCTTCACTATCGTCATACATACTTTTGATTCCATTCAGAAACCTACCACTAACACCATATATTACAAACACCTGCCAAAGAGCTTCCATATTAATCCTATCATACGCCTGTTGCTTAAATATATATATATATATATATATATATATATTATATATATATTATATATATATATATATATATATATATATATATATATATATATATATATATATATATATATATATATATATATATAATCAACTACCTCCTTTCCCCGGATTTAGGGCGAGATGCGCAGCATACACTGAAAACAGGAAAGTAGTAGAGCGTGACATAAATCGAAAAGAAAAGCCATCCCTCTTATCCTTAAGTGAGAACTCGTAGGAGTCAGAAAAAATTCAACCTAGGGCTTCACGAGAGTGTGACGGACTCTCACTGTGGTATCTCGTCAATGTAGGGTTCAACCCTTGGACCAGGCGTCCCACAACCATACCACCTCACAAAACTCCACCATTCACCTTTCTTCTCGCCTCTGCCAAACTCACATTCCTTTACTGACTCGATCCACTTCCAGCCGGTCGATTTCAAGCACTCTCCACTATACATCTGGCTTAAAACAAACCGACTATTATTTATCTTTTTCATTTGACCAAACCAGCTAAATATACTCTTGTCTGGTTTTTTTTCCCACCACAGAACCAACTTCCTAATGCGTTCATTCCTCATTTTATCAATTCTTTTCACACCTAAACTCATTGTACCTTGTTCCATACCATAGTTTCACTACTATACATTAACACAGGTAACAATATACCCTCATGCAAAACCCTAGGGGGTTCAAGATATCCTTTTACATCCACCAAGAATTTCATTGCACCAGTCACATTCCTACCATTCACAACTTTTCTACAAAAAACTGAATCATCAGTTCCCTTTTCATCCAACATATATCCTAAATATTTAAACTCGGAAACTTGTTCCAATCGCTCACCATCTAACATGACTTCACACCGTGGACTATCCTCTCTCTACATGACTTCACACCGCGGACTCTCCTCATTCTCTGCCATAGCCTTAGTCTTATCTACATTTACTTTCAAACCCCTCATTTTACACAACTTGCCAAACCCCTCTGCCAATCCTCTTAAACTCTCCCCCGATTCGTCATGCAAAACTAAATTATCCGCGTACAATAAACAGGGCACCCTCCACTCTCTTTCATTCTAACACCTTCCAATGCCACCCCTAACCCAAATTCTTTCATAACCCCATCCATATTAAAATTAAATAATCAAGAAGATATAACACATCCCTGCCTCACTCTGCTATTAATATTAAACCAATCGCTTTCAACTCTATTTATTCTGACACACTCTTTACTATAGCTATACATACATAATTTTGATTCCATTCCGAAGCCTACCACCAACACCTGCCACAGAATTTCCCTATTTAACCTGTCATACGCCTGTTGCAAGTCCATAAAACTTAAATACAAATTATTCTTCTCTCTCATTTTTTTCAATGTAAAAATTTGATCTACACATCCTCTACCACTTCAAAATGCACCTTGTTATTCGTCAATCAGTCCCTCGACGTACTCTTTCAACCACATCACTCAATAACTAAATTCCTTATACTTCCTACAGTTCACCTTATAATTCTTATCTTTATATAAGGCCTTAGGGATAATGTTATATATATATATATATATAAAATATATATATATAATATATATATATATATATATATATATATATATATATATATATATATATATATATATATATATATATATATATATATATATATATATATATATAATATATATATATATATATATATATATATATATAAAATCATCTGTTCCTTGCTTTCTCATAACTGGGAGTAGGGTGCTCAAACATGCACCGGAAATGAGAATTAAATTTTATCATTTGAATTTTAAAATAAAAATGAAAATACAGACAAAAACGGTACTCTGGATGACTGTTTTGAACTGCAAGGTAGTTTTTTAAATAAAAAAATTTCCATTGAGCGATGAAATCCTGGAGACGGCTTGGAATTTCAAATTTGTCAGCTGTATTGCAGCAAAAGTTGTCAGGTTGCTCCCTCTGTAAGCGAAGGAAAATAATAAAATTACTAAAGATAATCTTCATACACTGAAACAATTGTAATTCAGAAGGTACAGCGAAAACGGCAAAAATATAAATCAATTTAAAGAACAAATGTGAACAATACAATACCTTTTTTGTTTAAAAGCAAAACTGCTTCTCACTCTCAGCTTTAGGAGGTCCTTAATTTTTTCACCCACGTATCTGTTGATCATCTTAAGTTCAAGTTGTATAGGGTAATGCGCGAAGTCTAATTGTTCCAGTCTCATCAATAACGCATCTAGTTAAGAGCAATAAGTTCAATTTAGTATAATTCTGCATTACTACTAATAAAAGAACAAATTTATATATGTTTACCTAATATATATATATATATATATATATATATATATATATATATATATATATATATATATATATATATATATATATATATATATATATAATATATATATATATTTATAAAAAAAAAAAAAAATATATATATATATATATATTATATATATATATATATATATATATATATATATATATATATATATATATATATATATATATATATTATATATATTATTCATTTATATATATATATAAATATTAATATAAAAACAAATTATATATATTTATTTTATATATATATATATATATATATATATATATATATATATATATTATATATATATAATAATATTATATATATATATATATATATATATATATATATATATATATATATATAATATATATATATATATATATATATATATATATATATATAATAGTATTATATAATGAAGGTTGTAGGGTTGTGTTCTTTGCCCATATTAAGGGTTGAACCCCACATTGACGAGATTACCACAGTAATGTCCGTGCGTCTGTAAAGCCTCATGGTGGGCATTTTTTATGATTGCGGAAAGATTTTTCACTGGAGTGTATAAAGGGGTGGGGGATCTTTCTTTTCGATTGCGTCTGGTTCTTTCTACTATTCTGTTCTGGGGATGTAATGCTTACGCACCTCACTCCCAATCTGAGAATTAGGATCATTGTAATTATATATATATATATATATATATATATATATATATCTAATATATATAATATTATATATATAATATATATATATATATATATATATAATATATATATATATATATATATATATATATATATATATATATATATATATATATATATATATATATATATATATATTTTATATGGTATATATTTGAAAAAGGTAGAAATGGTATCGAAGTGAAAATTCTGATTGATTATGTGTATGTGAAGATGTTGAAATATGGTCAGTGGGAGGGGGAGGGGGATGGGAATATCATAACATTAATTATGTAGTTCAATGTTAGATAAAGTTAAATGACGGGGGCATGGATGGAGAGGAAAGAGATAGGGAAGGAAATGGGAAGAATTAAAAGTGAGAAGCTAAGTGAACAAAGTTATTAAGAAAAACATTTCAGAGCACCTGCAAATAAGTCAGTTGAATGTGAACTAGATGAAACTAAACAAATCTAAGGGCAAATGAAGGAAGACTTTGTTAGTAGTGCAAGAGAAGTATGTGGATGTGCTAAAGTGGGAAGTAAGAATGCTAATAGTGAGTGGTGGAATGAAAAGGTGTTGCAAGCAGTTAAAAGTAAAAAAAAGAGGCGTGGTTGAATGTGGTAAAATACAATGATGAGATCTCAAAAGAAAGGTGTACAGAAATATGTGAGGAGGAAAAAAAACAAAGTTGCATAGGTTGGAGAAAAAAAAAAGTTAAAAAAAAGTTTTGAAGAAGGATGAATGAGGATTTACAAGGTGATAAGAAGCTGTTCTGGAAGGAAGTACGAAAGGTTGAGATGAACAATCTTAGAACAATTAATAAAATGTGGAATGAACGTGTTAGGGAGTTGTGTAGTGTGAAGAAAGACGCAAATGAGAGAATAAACGAAAGTATATTAAAATTGTTTGGTCATATGGAAAGCATGGATTATTGACGGTTGTACAAACAGATGTATAGTGGTGAGGGTACTAGGGATCTACCGGCTTGTGGACCGAAAACAATATGTGGATCAAGTCAGTAAAGGAAAAGAATGCGAGTTTGGTAGAGGCAAAAAGTAGGGTGTGCATAATACGAGTAAATGGTGGTCTTCTGTGAGGAGGCATGATTGTGGGTCTGGCCCAAGTTATGAACCCTACATTGAAGAGATACCACAGTGAGAATCTGTTGCGGCCGTGTGAAGCCCTAGGGTGAGTTTTCTTTTGACAGCGACGAGCTCTCACTTAAGAGTATGGAGAGAGGGATAAGTATATAGAGGGACGATCAACGGCCAGCAATGTTGCAATTGCAACATCTTGCAATGTTCATGCAATGTTGTAAATGTTGCAAACAAAATTTGCAACATTTTGCAACATTTTGCAACTTTTGCAACAGTGATATGTTTGGCGTTTAAGCCGTTTTTGGGTCAAATTTGGGTTCGGGTTCGTAGAAGCGTTTTCCGGGGTCAACGACGCGATTGGATCAACCTCCAAGGCCCTGGCGTATCTCACACCGCACCGCACAGCGTCACATCGTCTTTTTCGCCGCGCCGTCTCGCTTTTCTATATCTCAGCTACCTTTCTGAGCCCTTTTTTAGTATTTTTATCTGTTATGACGATACATTTCAATCTTTTTATATATTTTACGTAGGTCCGTGAGTTACATTTCACATACACGAGTGTTTTTTTTATACGACGTCACAACCAGGTACCTACTATCGTTAGGCCTAAATACATTATCCTATCAATTGGTTTTAGAGCAGCCATTAGGCTTAAATACCTACCTATATCAACATTAGTAACAACATGACACATCACAATAAAGATATGTGATTTTGTCAAAACGTTTGAGATCAGACCGCGAAACCGTCACGTGCGCCCGCAGGCGCATCCCGCCGCGAAACTACCGCGCGAACGCTAAATATATTTCGTAGTTGTAACGTTAATATACACTTTTTTTAATAAAGTGTTTACACCACTTTGTATTTTCTTTTCAAGTAATCCGTTTTCTGTACTATGAAACAGCTATTTTATTTTATACTTAAACTTTCTTAATTTTTTTTTTATTATTTATACAAAACCCTTGTTCGCTGTTAATTTTTTGTAATAAAAACATGTCAATAAGGCAGTAGCGCAAATAGCCCCATAGGGACCCTCCCCTCCACCCTGGCTATGCGCTTTGTCTTTACGGCTTTATTGCCTTACTGTGGGGCTTTACTGTTTCAAGTCCTATCCGAAACACACATTCTGGTGGAAAAATAATTTCATTAAACTATTAATATAAATATAATTAATAATATATATATATATGATATATATATATATAATATATATAATATATAGATATATATATATATATATATAAGATATATAGAGAGAGAGAGAGAGAGAGAGAGAGAGAGAGAGAGAGAGGATATGAAAAGTCTTTTTACTCATGATGAAAAAATTTTATTACACAATTACTATATTAGTAAAATTTACAAATGTGTATACATGTATAAATAAAACTTTCACCTCCAACCGCAAACATCCTGATGGTCCCTATATGGAAATGTAATATATTCCCCAGATATCTCATTTTTTATAGTTGTTATTATATAATTTATTATCCTCTTCTTTGAATGTTCATCAAGATCTTGATCGGTTAAAGCACGTATCTTGGAAGAAATTTTTAGATGGATAGGGAGTGGTATCTTCATTTTAAATCGTTCCACATTGACTATAAATGTTTTAAACACATTGCTTGTTTCCATAATTTTCTCTATATGTCCATCCAGTATAGGTACCATATTATTATACTTTATGTTATATCGAAGTATGTAATCTCGTGTCCCTCTTTCTTAGCAGTTGATGCTCTTATTCTGTAACCATAGACATCATCAGATGCATATACAATGCGGATTTTGGATGGATCACGTGGAGTGTAAGGGCCTAGTCGATAAATCTGAATTATAATTGACACATGTATACCAGGATTTTAAAATAAACCAGCACCTTTGAATATATGTTATAAGTCCCATAGCTATTCCTTTTTAAATGTATTACAAACACAGCTATGGTTACGATGGTTGGTTCTCAACTGAATATCATATTCACAGGCTTGTAACCAGCAACCTTTAAACTCATGACGTCATAAACATGAATTTTCCTGAAAACTTTATCTTTTCAGCTTTATATACAATGTGAAATTTCATGAATCATTAACTTTTACAGGTCTGTACACATTTAACTCTGGATATATATATATATATATATATATATATATATAATATATATATATATATCCATATATATAATATATATAAATATATATATATAATAATATATATATATATATTACCTATTATTATATTATTAACACATATGTTCATAGTGTGATATCACATGTAAACTATTCAAAAAAAATTTCTTTTCAAATATGCTATGAGTCCTTCATTTTTACTTCATACTTAAACATTTTTTATTAAAAACATATTACTTTACATACCTTAAAACAGTAACATCAATGTGTGAGAGGTGTTACATACAGCAAGCGGGCTTAGTATGCTTTTGTTTTACGCTTTACGGCTTTAACTCATATGGTTTTACTGCTTTAACTCAATATTATTAACATTACATACCTTAAAGCTGTAAATCAGGAAAATCAATAGATTGTGTTACCCTAAGGGATTAGTATGGCTTTTGTTTTACTGCCTTTACTGCTTTTAACTCACTGCTTTATGCTTTAACTCTCTGCTTTTACTGCTTAAACTCTCTGCTTTACTGCTTTAACTCTCTGCTTTACTGCTTTAACTTTCTGCTTTACTGCTTTAACTCATTTGTTTTACTGCTTTAACTCATATATTTATTAACATTACATACCTTAAAGCAGTAAATCAGTAAATCAATAGAGATGCTACATAGCAACAAGGGGCTTTATATGCTTTTGTTTTACTGTTTTACTGCTTTAACTCATGTTTTACTGCTTTAACTCATAGGTTTTACTGCTTTAACTCATATATTTATTAACATACATACCTTAAAGCAGTAAATCAGTAAATCAATAGAGGTTGTGACCTAACACCAAGGGGGATTAGTATGCTTTGTTTTACTGCTTTACTGTTTGAACTCATGTTTACTGCTTTTAACTCATGTTTTACTGCTTTTAAACTCATATGTTTTACTGCTTTAACTCATATGTTTTACTGCTTTAACTCATTATGTTTTATTAACATTGTTTTTTATTTTGTTTTAATACTTTTTATTTATTTTATTATTATTTTTATTTATTTTTATTATTATTTTTATTATTTTTATTATTTTATTTTATTTTTATTATTATACTTAGTGTTATTTACTCATGCCTATTGTTATTATTATTAGAACACCACATACACACACACACACACACACACACACACACACACACACACACACTTACACTTTACACACATTCACTATGACAACTTTACACACATTCCACGTATGACACTTACATTACCCATAGACACTTACATTTACACTTATACACAAGCGGTCACACACACACACACACACTACACTTATACACACATTCACTATGCAACTTCATACACACATTCACTATGCACTTACATTTACCCATAGACATTTACAATTACACTTACACTCACACACAGATTTAACTTACACTCACACAGATTTACTTACACTCACACACCAGATTTACTTACACACACAGAGTTAATTACACACAGATTTACTTACACACACAGATTTACTTACCACTCACACAGATTTACTTACACACACACAACCACACACACACACACACACACACACCACCACCACGCACACTCACTTACACATAGAACGTATAATTTATTAAAACCATTATGTTTTAATTAAACACGTACATTTATAGTACTCATTCAAATATAACTAAATTATTTCAAAGTTTCTAAAACTTCTATAATAAATCAATCATTATCTTTGAACAAAGAATTTATTATTAACTGGTAATACTTTTTGTTTATAATTTTATAACTATCAAGTTTTAAAATAACTTTTACTAAAATTTTATGAAATTTTATTAAAACATATATTTTACGTACCTTAAAGCAATAAATCAAAGTAAATCAGTAAGGTCAGCCCCTAGCACCCCTCTACACCAAGCTATGCCCCACGTTTGTTCTATTGACTTACTGCTTTACATCATCTCTAGCCATGTACATAAGTATAAAAATAACAAAAATAAGTTCTTCTCTGGCTAACATAATATGTATTTTATTAAAATCTTTCTAAGTACTATTAAAAATAACATTATTCTCTTACAATTTAAAATATTCATCCTTTAGCAACTATGAATATTTCTCCGTTTTTTTAAATTATTCATTTTCCTTTAATATGACCAGGTACTGTTCTCTCGTGTTATTTGACGTTCCATCACGAGAAAACACAACAACCCGCACTCCTTACAGATACGAAACTGACCTCTCTCTGTAAAATGTGTTGAAATAACTACTTTAGGCCTAATTTAGGATAATCCTTTTTGTAGCCTGGGCGCATTTAACGCCATAATTCCAGGTTCAAAATATATCTTCAAAAACTGACCTTTTTCTTGTAAAAATGTGGTGCAATAACTACCGTTAGGCCTAAATTTAGGCCTAAATTTAGGATAAACCTTTTTGTACCCCATGCTGATTTAAGCCTAATACCAGGTCAAAAGGTAATTCCAGTAAGACAAGAATCATTGTTATTATTATTATTTTTATAAATATATTTCAAACTGAAACATGCTGGATCGGTAAGATCATTTAAGCAGGTAAGAAGGAAATGTTTTCCTTACTTGTGATTGGTCGGAGTAATCCTTATCTCTATATGACCTCGTATGTGATTGGTCGAGAATTATTTTATCGTCTTTTGAAAATTACCTTTGTTCTTTAAACTTATATTTGAGCAGGTGGGTTTTATTATCTTTTAGACCCCAACTTATTTTAAAATCATAGTCATTTTTAGCTGTTAAGCGGTGCACAAGTTATACTTGATTTGTATTAAAAAGTGTTTTATTTTTTCCAAGTGTATATCATATTTATAATAAATACTTACATTTGAGGAATAATTATTAATTTCACTAGAATAGATAATTAATTCACTAGTAGATTTAGAGTAGATCACGTGAAGCAAAAACGCAAGAGCGCCCGCGCAAGCGCGGGGGGGGGGGGGGACCCCCCGTGCGGGGGGGGGGGGAACGACGCATTGAACCCGCCCGGCGTTAATATTACTACGCGTCGCGAAAATTATTTTCTTTATGATACGCCGTTGTAAACTTTCATTACATCATTGTTGTATTTTTTTCAAATATACCGCTTACTATATATTTAGTTTTTAAAAGAACACTTTGTTTTGCTAGAAAAACAGTTGTTTATTTATCTAAAGTTTATAATTCCTTGAGGGAAATAGAACAAATTACTCGGCGTGTGACGTAGGCCATGTTCCTCTTTGTGGTATGCCTTTAAATCTATTACTTTAAGGAAGTAAAACAAGTTTTATTTTGCCTTAAAGTTACACCTATATACGACCGTAGAGTTAATGTATAGAAGTTATTCCATTCCCTCCCTTTTTCAAGATATGTCTTTACGGTTTTAATCTTCTCTATTGTATATAGTTATGAAAAAAAGTTGTTGTAATCTAATAATATTATACATAATTACTGATATTAATTAATTAAATACACAATGTGTGTACATGCATAAACCTCCCCTCATTGTACAAACCGTAATTTCTCTTTATGGATTTCCATACTTGGGTATGTTATAGTACTTTTCAAATTACGATCGAAGTAATGGTAAGTCATAACTCGTTCTAATCAGATGTGGAGGCATCGGCAACCATCGAGAAATCTCCCTTGGTTTTAATAAAACCACTGAATACCAGGTACTTTAAATGAACTAATGCTGCTTGAACCACATGGTATTAGGTTCGTAAATATACCTTGATACAGTACACACACAAACTAATATTATACATACTGAATGGGACGGAGTCCAAAAGATATCAACCTCTAGGATGTATTCCCTACCACTTTGAAATACAACGCTCCATATTTTCGCGACCGCGTAGTAATATTACGCGGGCGGGTTCATGCGTCGGTTCCGCACCGGGTCGCGCTTGCGGGCGCTCTTGCGTTTTGCTTCACGTGAATCTACTATAAATCTAGTGGAATTAATTATTATCTACTCTAGTGAAATTAATAATTATTCCTCAATGTAAGTATTTATTATAAATATGATATACACTTAGTAAAAATAAAACACTTTTAATACAAATCAGCTAACCTTGTGCACCGCTTAACAGCTAAAATGACTATGATTTAAAATAAGTTGGGGTCTAAAAGATATAAAACACGCCTGCTCAAATACAAGTTTAAACGAACAAAGTTATTTTTCAAAAGACGATAAAATAATTATCGACCAATCACATACGAGGTCATTTAGAGATAAGGATTACTCCGACCAAATCACAAGTAAGAAAACATTTTCCTTCTTACCTGCTTAAAGGATCTTACCGATCCAGCATGTTTCAGTTTGAAATATTATTTATAAAAATATATAATAATTAAACAATGATTCTTGTCTATACTGGAATTACCTTTTGACCTGGTATTAGGCTTAAATCAGCATTGGGATACAAAAAAGGCTTATCCTAAATTTAGGGCCCTAACGTAGTTATTGCACCACATTGTACAGAAAAAGGTCAGTTTGAAATATTAATTTTGACCTGGAATTGGCTTTAAATCGCCCCGGGCTACAAAAGGATTATCCAAAATTTAGGCCTAAAGTAGTTATTTCAACAAAATTTAACAGAGAGAGGTCAGTTTCGTATCTGTAAGCAGTGCGGGTTGCGTTGTGTTTTTCTCGTGATGGATTGTCAATTTGCATAGATTAATAATAATAATAATATAAAGAAAATCCGAATTATTTAAAAAACTTTTGAATATTTTAGTTGACATCGAGCGAAAAATATAAATGTAAGTGAATAATTGTATTTTTAAATAAGAACTTAGAAAGATTTTAATGAAATACACAAGTTATGTTAGCAGAGAAGAATTATTTTTATTTTTTACTTATTACATGGCTAAAGATGATGTAAAGCAGTTGTAAGGTCAACTAGAACAAAACGTGCATAGCTTGGTGTAGAGGGGTGCTAGGGGCTGACCTTACTGATTTACTGATTTATTGCTTTAAGGTACGTAAAATATATGTTTTTAATAAAATTTCATAAAATTTTAGTAAAAGTTATTTTAAAACTTGATAGTTATAAAATTTATAAACAAAAAGTATTAACAGTTAATAATAAATTCTTTGTTCAAAGATAATGATTGATTTATTATAGAAGTTTTAAGAAACTTTGAAATAATTTTAGTTATATTTGAATGAGTAATATAAATGTACGTGTTTAATTAAAACATAAAATGTTTTAATAAATTATACGTTATATGTGTAAGTGAGTGTGCGTGTGTGTGTGTGTGTGTGTGTGTGTGTAAGTAAATCTGTGTGAGTGTAAGTAAATCTGTGTGTGTAAGTAAATCTGTGTGTAAGTAAATCTGTGTGTGAGTGTAAGTAAATCTGTGTGAGTGTAAGTAAATCTGTGTGTGAGTGTAAGTTGTAAAATGTAAAAGTGTCTATGGGTAAATGTAAGTGTCATAGTGAATGTGTGTATAAGTGTCATAGTGAATGTGTGTATAAGTGTAAGTGTGTGTGTGTGTGTGTGTGTGACCGCTTGTGTATAAGTGTAAATGTAAGTGTCTATGGGTAAATGTAAGTGTCATAGTGAATGTGTGTATAAGTGTCATAGTGAATGTGTGTATAAGTGTAAGTGTGTGTGTGTGTGTGTATGTGTGTGTGTGTGTGTATGTGTGTTCTAAATAATAATAACAATAGGCATGAAGTAAATAACACTAAGTATAATAATAAAAATAAAAATAAAAATAATAAAAATAATAAAAATAATAATAAAAATAAATAAAAATAATAATAAAAATAAATAAAAAGTATTAAAACAAAATAAAAAACATAATGTTAATAAATATATGAGTTAAAGCAGTAAAACATATGAGTTAAAGCAGTAAAACATATGAGTTAAAGCAGTAAAACATGAGTTAAAGCAGTAAAACATGAGTTAAAGCAGTAAAGCAGTAAAACAAAAGCATACTAATCCCCCCTTGGTGTTAGGTCACACCTCTATTGATTTACTGATTTACTGTTTTAAGTATGTAAAAATACTAAATATATGAGTTAAAGCCAGTAAATATATGAGTTTAAAGCAGTAAAACAGTAAAAAACAAAAGCATGACTAATCCCCTTGGTGCTATGTAGCATCTCTATTGATTTACTGATTTACTGCTTTAAGGTATGTAATGTTAATAAATATATGAGTTAAAGCAGTAAAACATATGAGTTAAAGCAGTAAAACATATGAGTTAAAGCAGTAAAACATGAGTTAAAGCAGAGAGTTAAAGCAGTAAAGCAGTGAGTTAAAGCAGTAAAGCAGTAAAACAAAAGCATACTAATCCCTTAGGTAACACCTCTATTGATTTACTGATTTACTGCTTTAAGGTATGTAATGTTAATAAATATATGAGTTAAAGCAGTAAAACATATGAGTTAAAAAATATAGCAGAAAACAAAAGCATACTAAGCCCCTTGCTGCTATGTAAACAACCTCTAATTGATTTACTGATTTTACTGTTTTAAGGGTATGTAAAGTATATGTTTTTAAATAAAAAATGTTTAAGTATGAAGTAAAAATGAATGACTCATAGTATATTTGAAAAGAAATTTTTTGAATAGTTTACATTGGTATCACAACTATGAAAAATTTATAAAATAATAGGTCTGTGATGATTTACATATATATATATATAATATATATATATATATTATATATATATATATATATTATATATTATATATATAATATATATATATATATATATATATATATATATATATATCCAGAGTTAAATGTGTACAGACCTGTAAAAGTTAATGATTCATGAAATTTCACATTGTATATAAAGCTGAAAAGATAAAGTTTTCAGGAAAATTCATGTTTATGACGTCATGAGTTTAAAGGTTGCTGGTTACAAGCCTGTGAATATGATATTCAGTTGAGAACCAACCATCGTAACCATAGCTGTGTTTGTAATACATTTAAAAAGGAATAGCTATGGGACTTATAACATATATTCAAAGGTGCTGGTTTATTTTAAAATCCTGGTATACATGTGTCAATTATAATTCAGATTTATCGACTAGGCATCCTTACACTCCACGTGATCCATCAAAAATCCGCATTGTATATGCATCTGATGATGTCTATGGGTACAGAATAAGAGCATCAGCTGCTAAGAAAGAGGGACACGAGATTACATACTTCGATATAACATTAAAGTATAATAATATGGTACCTATACTGGATGGACATATAGAGAAAATTATGGAAACAAGCAATGTGTTTAAAACATTTATAGTCAATGTGGAACGATTTAAAATGAAGATACCACTCCCTATCCATCTAAAAATTTCTTCCAAGATACGTGCTTTAACCGATCAAGATCTTGATGAACAACTTTAACCGATCAAGATCTTGATGAACATTCAAAGAAGAGGATAATAAATTATATAATAACAACTATAAGAAATGAGAATATCTGGGTATATGTTACATTTCCATGTAGAGACCATCAGGATGTTTGCGGTTGGAGGTGAAAGTTTTATTTATACATGTATACACATTTGTAAATTTTACTAATATAGTAATTGTGTAATAAAATTTTTTCATCATGAGTAAAAAGACTTTTCATATCCTCTCTCTCTCTCTCTCTCTCTCTCTCTCTCTCTCTCTCTATATATATATATATATATATATATATATATTATATATTCTCTCACTCTCTCTATATATATAATATATATATATATATATATATATATATATATATATTCCAAAGTTTAATGGTTATTTTTCCACCAGAATGTGTGTTTCGGATAGGACTTGAAACAGTAAAGCCCCACAGTAAGGCAATAAAGCCGTAAAGACAAAGCGCATAGCCAGGGTGGAGGGGAGGGTCCCTATGGGGCTATTTGCGCTACTGCCTTATTGAGTTATAGCTTTAAGGTCGAAAAAACATGTTTTTATTACAAAAATTTAACAGCGAACAAGGGTTTTGTATAAATAATAAAAAAATTAAGAAAGTTTAAGTATAAAATAAAATAGCGTTTCATAGGTACAGAAAACGGATTACTTGAAAAGAAAATACAAAGTGGTGTAAACACTTTATTAAAAAAAAGTGTATATTAACGTTACAACTACGAAATATATTTAGCGTTCGCGCGGAAATATTGCGCCTGCGGGCGCACGTGACGGCGGTTACGCGGTAATATTGCGCCTGCGGGCGCACGCGGCAGTTTCGCGGCGGGATGCGCCTGCGGGCGCACGTGACGGTTTCGCGGTCTGATCTCAAACGTTTTGACAAAATCACATATCTTTATTGTGATGTGTCATGTTGTTACTAATGTTGATATAGGTAGGTATTTAAGTCTAATGGTTGCTCTAAAACCAATTGATAGGATAATGTATTTAGGCCTAACGATAGTAGGTACCTGATTGTGACGTCGTATGAAAAAAAACACTCGTGTATGTGAAATGTAACTACTCACGGTCCTAAGTGAAATATATAAAAAGATTGAAATGTATCGTCATAACAGATAAAAAATACTAAAAAAGGGCTCAGAAAGGTAGCTGAGATATAGGAAAATCGTAGAGGCGCGGCGAAAAAAGACGATGGTGACGGTGTGCGTGCGGTGCGATGCGCCGAGGGCCTTGGAGGTTGATCCAATCGCGTCGTTGACCCCGGAAAACGCTTCTACGACCCGAAAACCCATAATTTGACCCAAAAAACGGCTTAAAACGCCAAAATATCAATGTATGCAAATGTTTGCAAAAATGGTGCAGTTAATTTGCACATTGCATGCAACATTGCAATGTTGCATTGCAACATTGACTGGCCGCGATTTTCGGTCCCCCTATACACGGGATAGTAAGGGGTGCCTTTCCTTTCGACTTGCATCATGCCTGAACTGACCTAACCAAACCTAACATTACCTAACCTAACCTAACCTAAAAAAACAAACAAAAATATTTCATTTCACCCCTAGAACATCTATTTATGTATATTGGAGTCTATCTGTGAAATTTTTTTTGGATCCAACCTCCTGTTCCTTGTAGCCGTTAAGTAACTTTGTCCTAGGACAAAGTTACTTAACGGCTACACGGAACGGGTGGTCGATTCAATTTTTTTTCACAGATGGACTCTATGATACATAAATAGATGTTCTAGGGGTGAAATGAATTTTTTTTCCTAGGGGTGACCTGAGCTGACCTAACCAAACCTCATTTGACCCCTAGAACATGGGGGAAAAATTCATTTCACCCCTAGAATATCTATTTATGTATCATAGAGGCTACCGGCGATTTTTTTTTTTTTGTTCCGATCTCCTTTTCCATGTGGCCCTTAAGTAACTTGTCATATATTGTATTATATATATTATATATCATATATATATATATATATATATATATATATATATATATATATATATATATATATATATATATATATATTTATATATAATATATATATATATATATATATATATATATATATATTAGTATTTGATCTAAATATTTTCTGAAAAAAAATTTCTAAGTTCAAAAAATTCTAAGTTCAGAAGAGTTAGCTATTTTAAGAAAATTGTTTAGCGGCTAGCTTCTTACATAATTCCAGAAGCTTGCCACTAAAGAATTTTCTTAAAAAACTTAACTTTTCTGAACTTAGAATTTTTTGGAACAGAAAATTTTTTCAGAAAATATTTAGATCAAATACTAGATATTTACCATATATATATATATATATATATATATATATATATATATATATATATTATATATATATATATATATATATATATATATAATATATATATATATATATATATATATATGGCGGGGCATCCTTATGTGGGGTACCTATAAGATTTTCCATACTGTATGTTCGCATGTCATAAGAAACAACTAAGGCAGTCGTAGGTGGGTTATGTTCCTGCTACCACTCATTTTTCACTATAGGAATGCTTATGCGTGCCTCTGACCCGATCGTGATCGCGGTAAGCGACCTTGTATCTTTTGGCGAACTGTATGAATCGTATGAGTACATGGAAATGGCGATAAGAGAAGAGTTGATGGATGTATTTAGGATAAATTTGATCTGCTTGCTGTGACTGAAGCAAAAATGAAAGGAAGTGTTGAGATATCCCGAACTCAAATTCGTCTCGGGCGGTATCAAAAGTAAGATTCTTTAAAAAGTACGATATTTTTAAATAATTACATTTTTTTATAATTTAAATTTGGTAATAGCCGAGCAGCGGGGTTTCACCCCCGATTTTTATTAAAAACACAGGATATACTCTAAAAAAGAATAATGAAGAATAGTGAAAACGAAAATCTGCGATCTCTTTAGGAAAAAAAGTTACATCCTCCTCTCAAAAAAATCCCAAAGGATTTTCTGGTAAAATTCTGTCCAAAATCACTATATCGATATGTATATATAGGTCAATATATTACTATTATATTATATTAATATTATTATTATATATTATTTATATTATATATTATTATATATTATTATTATTATTATTATTATTATTATTATTATTATTATTATTATTATTATTATTATTATTATTATTATTTACGTCTTATATCACAGTGATTGAATATAGACAAAAACTACGAACACTGAAACGTTAAGAATTTGGTATATAATCCTTTAGTTCCTCGAGCGGATTTTCTTATAGAAAAAAATTAAAAAATCACAGGATATACTCTTAAAAAAAAATAATAATGAAGCTTAAATAAACGAAAATGATTTATGTATTTAGGAAAAAAAAAGTTACAGCCTCTCAAGGTTTAAAATTTTTCCATAGGCTTCGTGCTAGTTTTAGGGCCATCCTAGTTCAGGTTATGATAAGATTTGTTAAGTATACATAGATTTTCTCTGTGTATACCTAACAAAACTATCATACCTGGAAATATTATGGCCTTGAAATGAGACCTAACCTGGATCGATCATAAATGAAAAGTCTACTGGATTTTTAACACTTTGAGAGAATGTAACTTTTTTTCCTAAAAAGACCGCCGATTTTCGTTTTCGCTATTCTTCATAATTATTTTTTAGAGTATATCCTGTAATTTTCATAAAAATCGGGGGTGACACCCCTCTGGTCTACTATTACCTTAATTTTTTTTTTATCCTGCTCATCAACTCTCAAATTTATTGTTAGTATCATATAATCCAAAAGGTTCAAGGTGGTGAAGATTAACTCATTCTAGGAGTCTATTTGCAAGCGACGAAAGCATATATATATATATATATATATAATATTATATATATTATATATATAGTATATACTATATTACTATTATATATATATAATATATATTATATATATATATATTATATATAATATAATATATATATATATATATATATTATATATATATATATATAATCACTCAATAATTTCAGTTTCACGGTATTTATGGTTTAATTTGTGGTTTCAGCATGGGATTGGTACCAACCAGGAAAAACAGAAATTAAAGAAAAATATGGAAAACAGAAATGAATTGAGTGATTATATATATATAATACATATATATATAATATATATTAATATATATATATATATATATATATATATATATATATAGTATATATATTATATTATATATATAATATATATATATATATATATATTTGCTTTTCGTCGCTTGCAAAATTAGACTCGTTAGAATGAGTTAACCTTGAACGACTTGAAAACGATCTGAGCAACTCGAGCGACAACCCACTATACTGACTTCTCACAAGTGATTAAAAAACTGAAACTTTTTGCCCATACAATAACAATAATTATGAAACAAAAAACCAAAAAAAGAACGTGGTATCTGGACCATGAAAGAGGATATATATAATATATATATATATATATATATATATATATATATATAATATATATATATATATATATATTAATATAATATATATATATAATATATATATATATATATATATATTATATATATATATGGTCAGCGTTTAGATTAGGGACACTTGAATCTGAAAAACTATGACATGTGATACATAGAAAATGGATTTACGCTATTGAAATCAGTGAACATTTTAATGCAGGACAACGAAGAAGAAATAACATAAAGTGCGATAAAAAAAATAAAAAATAAAAAATAAATATATTTTGATGTACGACAGTTCTCGCCTTTCCCCGAATTTCGGAGACATGATCCCCCAATATTAGGCTCGGCAGACATCTTAAACATTACGACTTGCATTGAGATGGAAAAAATAAAAATTATATATCTTTATTATAACCAGTAAATGCATGGCACACACGGGTAGGCCTAATCGCCCCGACCCGTGAGGTGCTGCGTGAAATAATTTTTAAAGATATATTTTACATCGTATAGTTAATCTTACAAAATATAAAAATCATGATTTTTAAAGTTAACCTTAAAATTAATGAAAAGATATAAAAACATTTTTATGGCAATAAGCGAAAAATAAATTTTAACATTAACCGTTATCAACGACGATGTTATCTAACTTTTTATAGTTACTAATTAAATTATAATAATTATAAAAAAAAAAATTATTTCTGCATTAAAATGTTCGCTGATTTCAAAATGTATTCAGTTTTTATGTACGGATATAAGCAGTTATTAGTACATGATGTCCCCTAAATCATAAAACGCAAACGCTGCATATATATATAATATACTATATTATAATTAAATATATATATAATAATAATAAATATATATAAATATATAAATATATAATATATATATATTATAAATATATATATAATATATAATATATATATATATAGGCACTTTCCCTTTAAAAGGAATGTTCGAAATGTTACATATCGAATATCGCTGAACCCTAATTCGTCAAACATACACTGATGACAGTAAAGTATAACTTACCCAATAAAAGAAGAGAAAAAGTTGACCACATGTGCTTCTTAATATGGCTTATAATTATGTTTTCATTTTTATTTATTTATAATAAGTGGAGCGTCGAGGCCGCACGAGTGGGGACAGAAGGGAGAGGACGACAGTCCCCGTCGTCCCCCCGCAGAGGCCGAAGAGACCCTGACTCTTGACATTATGGCGATTTAATCTGGTATTCTTTATTTAAAAAAATTAAAAAAACTTAATTGCAACACCATTGTTCGCTAATTATATGCTTGAATAATAATTCGAACAAAAAAATCGAATTAATCGCTAACGTTCAAGATATAATCGTTAACATTCCTATTAAAGACGAAAATCCAATAAAATATACTATATATATAATATTAATAATATTAAACATATATAATATATAATATTATAATATATATAATATTTATATATAATATATATATAATATATGAAAATACATGTCCTTTAAAAGGATGTTAACCGATATATAATCGAACGAACGATGTAATCGATTTATTTTTCGAATTAAATTTTCAAGGCAAATAGAGCGTCAGAAGTTGCAAAAAACTTTTTTTATTGTTTATTAACTAAAGGAAATTACCCAAGATTAAATCGCCAAAGATTGAAAAGAGTGAGGCGTCTCTCGGCCTTCAGCGCGGTGTGACAACGGGGACGAAGTCCCCACCCTCATGGTCCATCGATCGATACATAGAAGGGCCCTTTAAAAAAATAAATATAATAATATATTATCTGAGCATGAATAAAAAAGAACAGCATTTGGACTACGACTTGCGACTCCTTTCTATTGGAAGTATTTAGCTAACGTGACACTTGCCAGACGATTCCACGCCGTTATTTGGCGATTTCCGTATCATGCATTTATGTAACATCCCTTTAAAGGAGTAAGCAGAAAACCATATATATATATAATATTAATAAATATATATAATAATATATATAATATATATATAAATAATAATATAATAATTATAATATTAAATAAATATATAAATATATATATAATATAATATATAATAAATAATATATATATATACATAATAAATAATATATAATATATATATTGTACTGTTATGTTTTAATACTCCGTCAGTTTTGATTTTTTTTAATTTTTTAATATATTACTAGTATATGATCCTAACAAATCATTTTAAGTGGTGACGGACATAATTCAAAATATACTAGACTGTTACATTTTACGACTCTTGTCAGTTTAATTTATATAAGTTATTTAACTAAAAAGAATACCCAAGAGCGTAATCCAAGAGGCAGGATCGAAAAGGGTCTCATCGAGCCTTCCGAGGGAACGAGAAGAGGAGAATAGGACAGATTACCCCACACATCCGGGAGGGTCTCCGGAACCGCCGCTCTTTGGTATTTGGTGAAGGTTGTAATCGACAGGGTTTCCTCCGCCCCTCCCCTAAAAACAAAACGGTATAGGAAAACGTCCCATTAAACTTAATAATGCAATTAATTTTATTTTTATTTTCTTATATTACATTATATAGTTAATAAGCTTTATAAAATAGTAGCAATGGATTCAAATAATGTAATTGAGTATTTTCTGGAAGTCTACTTTTCGAGATATTTCATATATTAACAAATTTAGATTTCTTTGTGATTTGTTTAAAAAAATTAAATTTTAAAATTTTTTGAATATTATTGAATCATGTCCGTCACTACTTAAATTCATTGTTAGTATTAAATAGGGGCTAGTCAAATATGGTTAGAAAAAAAAAAAAAAAAAAAATTAACAAACTGAAGGAAAGTCGTAAAACATAACAGGGCCAATATATATAATAATATATAATAGATATATATATATAATAATATATAAAATAATATAATATAATTATATATAATATATATATATAAATATAAAAATATAATATATATAATAATATAATATATATTCGTAAATACAGAAGAGATTCTATATATATATATATATATATATATATATATATTATACCAACCGAACTTCTCCATTTTTAAATTGCAACATTTTAAAATTATGAGCAGCCTCAGTTATGAACTACTCTATTTTATATTAATAAAAATTTTTCATTTATGCTATAAATAAGTTTATTATTAGTAGTAGTATCAAAGATTATTAATAATTATATTAATACACTATGGTAGTATTATATGCATCACAGTAACCACAAACAAAAATTGATCACATCAAACAGGCCTAATTGACAAAACGATTCGTCGATCACGACTGTTTTGTCCCCAGATTTTTTGTGAATTTGAAAACGCAAGTTCAAATTAGGCATACCAACCTTATTAAATTATTAAAAAATATATATTAAAGTACAAGGTTTAATTTTAAACAAGATTAAAATAAAAATTCACACCTTATTTTTAAAGATTAAATTTTCGAATTATAATAAACTTTGTATTGTATATACCGTCGTTATTAAGAATATTAATGGTTTTTAATTAATATTCTGTAAGTTGGTATTGCTAGCATAGAAAAGAAAAAACATTTTCGGTTAAATTAAAGCCGTTTTCGTTTTATCATTTTGTCTTACGCTCAATAAGACAAATTCTTACGCATTTTAAGAACGGTTTCGTGCCAAAACGACCGAGAATGAATTCTTATTCTTATAAACTTGTTTACAAACATTAAAAAAATCATATTCAGTGTGTGGATTGATGTCTTCGGTGGGGGGTCTCTCTCTCTCTCTCTCTCTCTCTCTCTCTCATCTTCTCTCGGCTCCTCTCTCTCTCTCTCTCTACATCTCTCTCTCTCTCTCTCTCTCTCTCTCTCTCTCTCTCTCTCAATCTATAATAAATTTTATAAATTTAAATAGTAAAAAAATAAATTATAAGAATCTATAAGAACTTATATTAGATATATCATGCTTTGTATGCTATAATAATATATAAATAATAATATAATATATATATATAAATAAATAATAATATATATATATAATATAAAAGTATTTGCTTACAAAAAAAAAAAAAAACAAATTGAAAAAAAAATCATTGTAACATCTTTTTATCAAAAATTGGGGCAAAGCTGAAAGAGCAACAAAACGGGCCTAACAACGTAGTTAAGAAAACAATTTAATCAATTGCAGATTTTTAATGAATATATCGAAGGAAATAATTTTAAAAATTGTTGACAATATACACGCAAATATTTCATTGTAATTTTGTCTACTATTTTGAATGATTGACATGAATGTAATATTACTGTAATGTAGACGAAACATACAAAGAAAAAAAAATTTTATGAAAGGTTTGCCTTGTTTTTTTTCTGGGCCATCATTTCCTTTGTTTACATTTTTGGTAAGAATAGAATTTTCGGTAAGAACAGAACGAAAATAAGAAATCATTTACGAATTTTGTCATATTCTAACGGTTGGTGAGAATATTCTCAAAATTTTCTTAAAATTTGACAAAATGAACGATTTTTTTGAGAACGTTCTGTATTTTTTCGTAAGAATTCAGAAGAATATTGCCAAAACGAAAACGGCTTAAGCCGTTTTCGTTTGGAAATATTCTTACGAATTCTTAACGAAAAAATAAGAACATTACTTCAAAAAAATCGTTCATTGATTGTCAAATATTTAAAGAAATTTGAGAAGTATTCTCACCAACCGTAAAAGAAATTTTGACAAATTCCGTAAGAATGCATATTTTCGCTGTCTTACGAAAAAATTTCTTATTCTTGACAGAAAAAGTATTAAAACAAGGAAATGATGCCAGAAAAGCAGTCATTAGAAACTTTTTTTCCTTTTATTTTTTATTTTTTTTACAATGGAATCAATTTAATGACTTTAAGAGTAATGAGATTGTGTCATAATATTTGCGTGATATTCACAATTTTAATTATTCTTAAAATATTCATTAAAAATGCAAATGATAATGATTTCCTACGTGGTTAGACCCGATTTTAATTAATGTGACCACTGAAGATGCTTTCCTTGAATAAATGGCTTATTAATTTTACAGTTTTGCGAATTATATTATGATGGAAAAAAGATCTGTTACAATGCATTGCACAATTTTCAATTTTTTTTTTTTTTGTACAAATACTATATATATATATTTATAATATATAATATAATAATAATATATATATAGTAATAAATATATATATAATATATAATATATAATATATATATATATAATATATATATATAATATAAATATATATATAATATAAATATATAAAATATAATAATATATATAATAAAATATATATAAAATAAATTATATAATATATATAATATATAATATAAATAAATATAGAGAAGAGAAAGAGAAAGAGAGAGAGAGATCCTTACCGAAGACATCATTCCAAACACTGATTATGATTTTTGTAATTGTTTGTAAACAAGCTTTATAAAGAATAAGCAGTCATCTCGGTCGCTTATGGGACACGAAACCGTTACTTAAAAATGCGTAAGAGAATTTGTCTTATCGAGCTCAAGACAAAATGCATAAACGATAAACGGCTTAAATTATCAGAACTGAATATAGTAAATATATAAATATAATATATATATATTAATATATAATATATATATATATATATAATATAATATATAATAATAATATATATAATAATATATATAAATAAATATAATTATAATATATATAAATATATATATATATAAAAATTAAATATAATAGATATATATATATATATATAAATAAATAATATAAATATAAATATATAATGGCGTACGAAGGAGAGAATGCGGCTACAACCCCCACCCTCCGGAAATTTGAGGACGGACAAAATTAGCAATGGAATCATAATTTAATAATTTCAATTTATGCAAGCATGGCCTACTATAATAATATATAATATATATATAATATAATAAATAATATATTATATATATATATAAATATAATAGAAATAAATAATAAAAATATAATATATAGTATATATATAAGATATAATATATATAATATATATATTGGTAAAAGATTATACTTAACGGCACACGGAACGGGAGGTTACAGAAATAAATAAAAATTTACACAGGTAGCCTCTATGATACAAAAATAGATGTGCTTTAGGAAAGAAAATTTTTTTTTGCATCATCCTCCGAGAGGCAAAAAGTAACCTAATCTGAAGCTAATAACTAACCAAGAGCCTAACCTAACCTAAACTACTCATTAACCTCATGTTCACTCCACATAAATAGAACAGGGAAAAAAACTCCCACTAGAAGTCTAGAAACATCTATTTAAATGTATCATAGAGGCTACCTGTTGGAATTTTTGTTTCGATCCGACCTCCCTTTCCAGTGTGGCGTTAAGTAACTTATCTTCCTATATATAGGCCTTATAAGATATATAGTATATATAAAATATATATATATATAATATATTAAATATAATATATAATATATATATATATAATATAATATATATATATTATAATATATATATAATATTATATATAGGAGAGCAGGAAGAGATGAGAGAGAGAGAGAAGAGCAGAGAAGAAAGAGAGAAAGAGAGACCGAGAAAAGTCACACTCATGACATAGCCCTATTCAGACGAGATGGAACTTCTCTAGGTATTATGTCTTAGTATCCAACACGAGGATCAGAACCCTAAACCCATGCTTCATGACTCGTCTCGCTACAGTTTATAATGTTATTGACATTTTTTTTTCATCACATTTAGTTAAATTTATATATTTCATAATTCTTTACAGATCTTAAAGTCTGATTTAATAAGAAATTTATCGTTTTTTTTAGCAGAAAATAATGTTATATGGGTATCATACATGTGTTTGTATGTGTGTGTGAAAACATCACTATAGACCTGTGGTATTCCTGTATTTTATTGAACATTGGGAAAATTCCGCAGGAACAGGGTACTTAGAAATATTTCCTGCGCTATCCTGAAAGCGCACATTTTATATAGGATTATATAACCTTCAGAAAACGTCACTACTGAAATTTCATATAAAACAATCCATGGATTGTCCCAATAGGAAAAGATCATCGGAACAACTGTCAGGAAATTTGGCACATCCATAATGGTCCATAAATTTCACAGAATTACGCTTCCCACAGACCTTTTTTTGCTGAGGAGAAACTTAATCATGCTTTAAACTTATAAACTTATAAATATGAAAGAAATTATTACACCTTATATATTATTATTTTAATTAAAAAAATTTAAAATATGTCTTTTGTATTAATGATTTCTAATTTTAGGTCATTTTTCATAGAAATATATACATATAGATATATATAATATATATTATATATATATATATAATATATATATAATTATATATATATATAATATTATATATATATAATAATATTAATATCCTTATGGTTCATGAATCACATGAAGGAATATTTTTTTCATATATAATTTTAAGTATTATAGAAATATTAAGCAATTAATTAGATGCTGATAAGAGACACGAAATTTTGAAAATATAAGTTAATAATGAAGTAAGAGAAAAAAACGTCATTATTGCATAGAACTCATTTTAGATGCTAAAACTGTAGAGAATGTAAAAGTATTTAGTAAAAAATATGTTTTGATTTAAAATTCGTTCGACTATTTCGATTTTTTCCCATACAATGATTCAATGGGATATACTATCCACAACTTACCATTAACTGAACGGGAGAAGCTTCTTAAAGCCAAAACCTAACCTAATATATGGAAATCACGATGCAGTAAAAAAATACACTAAATCTTATGAGTCGACGATGCAAGTCAACCAATATACCTACCTAGGTGAATCTACTTACCGTAACTTATTTCTCATCGTATTAAGTTTTTCTAAAATAAGATTTTGCGTATTCAGAAATAATTCAAAATATTATAGGCGTCTTCTCACTTTTTGATCCTGCTCTATCAGATCCTTCAAATATAATGTAGTATCATATATGAAAACAAAAAATAATACAAAATTCATGATCACGAAGCCATAAGGTGTATTATGATATTTATATATAAATATATATATATATATACATAAATATATATATATTACTATATAATATATATATATACCTATTATATAATATATATATATATATATAGATATATATATATATATATATATATTTATCAAGGAGGCGTACACTTGAAGGTGTATAATTGCGTAGGACAGACTTATAAATTATATATTATATATATATATATATATATATATATATATATAATATATATATATATATATAATAAAAATATATAATATATAGTATATTATAATATATAATATAATATACATATTATATATATAAATATATTATATAATTAATATATGAATTATATATATATATAATATACAGAGAGATGAGAGAGAGAGAGAAGAGGAGAGAGAGACGAGAGAGAAGAGAGAGAGAGAGAGGAGACGAGAGGAGAGAAGTATTCAAAATTTTCTTATCCAATATATTCGTACGGTAACGAAGATTTCAGTACTCGCGAAATTTACGACGTATTTATTTCGCTTCATGCAGCAAGAGTATGAAAGCTTGGCTTTTTTCCATAATATATTATTATATGAAATATGAAATCTGTTTGTACGCCCACCGCTTTGAGTTTTATTCTTAAGAACAGGGTAGGAAGGAAAATTTCCAAATGAATTTAATTATTATAACTGTTATTACTAAAGTAGTTGATTTTCTTTAAAAAAAAATTTATTAAATCAGAGTCTTTTCTACACTAATCAATAAAATTATATTTTAGTAACTTTACCATTTAATTTATTCTATTAAAAAAACTCAAAAATATTGGGTAGGAGCTACCTACCTGACCATACCCTATTGAAATACGCCCTGATATATAATATATAATATATAATATATAATAATATATATATAATATAATATATATAATTATAATATATAATATATATAAATATATATAATACTATTTAATATAATATATATATATATATATTACAAATGTCACCACCACTCAAATTCGCATTTATATACATAATATATATATATATAATATATATATTAATATATATATATAATATATATAATATATATATTATATACTATATTTATATATATAATAGTAAATATAAAATATATATATAATTTTATATTTAATATTATTATTATAAGTTAATATTAATATATATATATAATACAATATAATAATATATATATTATATAATATATATTATAATATATATATAGGCATACTTTGTCAGATACTGTCACTAGTAACTGTGAGTTGAATATTTCAATAAACTCACAAAGCCTAGACGATAGTTCCATACCTCGGAAGTTACTTGATCACAGACTAGGAAATTATAATAATGAATTTAATTTACGAATTTAGAGTAGTCAGAGTTGATTAGGTTAGTTAGCGTTTAGGTTAGCGTTTATGGTTAGGTTAGGTTAGGTTAAGATAGCGTATAGGCTTAAGTTTATGACTCGGATAGTCAACAGTACAGTATTCAAATATGGACATATATATATATAATATATATATATAATATATATAATATAAAAAATAAATATTATATATAATATAATATAATATATAATTAAATATAAATAATATAATATATAATATATAATATAATAATATATAATATAATATATATATATATATATATATATATATATAATATATGAATATATATATAATATTATACATATATTTAAAATATAGGATAATATATATATATAAATATATATATATAATATATATATATTAGTAATATATATATATATATAATATAATAATATATAATAATAATGGGAAAGAACTCGCTTCAACCCCTCGCTGAATATTGAATAATTAATCAATTAATCTTTGTGATTGAAATGAGTAGCATCTTCTGTTCATTCTTTATTAAACAAGTCAACAATGAGAATGGAGTTTTCGTGAAGTGATATATCACAATATGTTTCACTTGATAATGAGAAACAATAATTAATGATATGTTAATTATAATAATATAATGTTTGTACAATTTTGTTAATAATTAAATAATAAGAGAGGTAGTACTCGCGGACAACCTCTTGTGGCGCGTCTCAATGGCCAAAGTCCACGGTGCACCAGCAATCCACCAATGGCGGGCGGCAACATTACATTAATTCAAATCTCGCTCCGTACCCATCTTTTGGGAAGAGCGCCTAATGTTGTTTATGGTACACATTGATATTATAATATTTAAAGGATATGTACATGGGCTTAAGCACACATTGCTGATGCGTACATTGCTCGTATTAATTGCCATTATTAATATTACCGGGCCATTATATATATATATATATATAATAATTATATATTATATATATATATATATATATATTATATATATATATATATATATAATATAATATATATATATATATTATATATATATATATATTATATAATATATATATAATAATATATTATATATAATATTATAATTATATATAATATATATATATTATATAATGTCGTTTGGTGTGTGTGTGATGGGTGTGCTGTGTGTGAATTGAAGTAGTAGTGGTGTGTGTGTGAAATGTTGGTGTGTGAATTGAAAAGGACAAAACAAAATATTTCCAAATGAAAAACGTTCAGATATGCATTAAGATTTATTACAAAAATCGAAATTAAATATAAAATTATTTATGGTTCCACTTAACATTGGAAATCTTACCTTTAAAATATAATGGAGAATTAATTAAGGAAAACTCGCCAGAAATATTTCATTTGAATTAGTTAAAATCACTTCCTTACACTACTTCAATTATCGTGTACACTATTTTAAAACATTAAGCAGTGTAGTTTGTCTTTCAAACATGTCTCGTTTGACCCGTTTTCTGCACATTCATAACACAAGCACACAAATTTTTAATTTTCAAATATTCGTTAAAAACCACAGTCTGTTTGGTCTGATTCAAAAATTCCTTCCAAATTAATATTACTTTAAATTTAATTTCGGAAATAGATGAAAACTGCTCTGAACTATATAAAAATATTTGTTAATTTGCAACATTGTTATTATGTCTTTGTGAAAACTTTATATGATTATTCAAAGTTTTTTAAATTTTTGAAAATTTAAAAAATTTTAAAAATATAAAACAGTTTTCAAAATTTATAGATAACTATTTTCTTTCTAAATTGAATTTGAAGCTATTAAATATTTCAATATTTTCTGTCTATTATCCTCTTGTTTTTGTTTCTTATTTTTTAAGAAATAATAATAATAATAATAATAATAATAATAATAATAATAATA
>JABUQX010127148.1:0-20599 GCA_015478945.1 Trachelipus rathkii | reverse complement strand
ATTATAAAGGATTGTGAAGTTTATCTGTATGTCTATGGATGCAATTCGTGCGATTATTAAAATACACTTCATGAGTTATTAGAAAAAAAACGAGGATATGCGAAACAGCGAAAAAAACGGTCTCCGGCTTGGTTGCGGTCGGTGCGGGGTTGGCGGTATGGCGTGCGGTGCGGCTGGCTGCGTCGGTTGGCGCGGCTTCGCGGCCTGCGGTTTAAGCAAAACGCGTGGTGAACTACCCAACGCCCCCCCCCCCACCCTAAAGGGGGTTTTCATTGTCCGCAAAAAAAAAAAAATAAAGAAAAAAAAAAGAAAGAAAAAGCCGAAAAGAAAAAAAAAAAGAAATAAAAAAAGCGGAAAAAAGAAAAAAGAAAGAAACAACCCAGAAAGGGAGGAGCCCAAAAACCGGGCCAAAAAAGCCTCAGACCGGCACCCTGTTGGGTCAAAAGTGACCAACCCGGGCCCATTTTCAGGTTTCCAAAAGAGGCTCAAAAAAAAGTTCAAGGTGCCATCCCTCCCCTTCCCTCCAGAGCCAGTGATAACACAATGCAGACCACACCTGAGATAATACACCAGACACCGACTCACATCCGCATTCCTTTCACTCCTACCCCGTCTCAACAATTCAACAACTGGGAAGTATCTCTATTCCACATTCCAATTATCACAACCTACATTTAGTCTTCTTATCTTTAAATGCTGTCTATCTTCTCCTAGAGATAATTTCTTCCTAATCCCCCTATACCAACTAAATTTCATGAATCTATTTCACGGAAATTTCCTCTCCACTATATATATTATAGTAGAATATTACCAAAGAGGTACCTTTATATATATATTACGTATATATACACATAGTATATATTATAATAGTAACACGGGGATATATACTCACCCATTAATGAAAACCGATAAGTATAACAAATCCGAAGCCGGGGCCGTGTTATGCTAAGAAAATAAAGTGTAAGTCCCAAAACACTGAAAGTCGTCAAAACTTAGAGGAAAAAATTAAAATATAAAATTTCAAATTAATTATAATTTATAATTATAAAAAGGATACAATATTAAAGGAATTTTCAATTACATAAATATTTTCGAAAGAATTTCGAAAAAACTGCTATTTCTAGAAAATAATTGGTATAAATTATACATATTAATTATTAAATATTATATATATATATAATTAAAAAATAATTTATATTATATATATATATATATCTAGTTGACAGACCGACCAGGTCGGATGGGAGTGATAGGGCTTTGTACTGGAGGAAGAAAACCTGCAGGAAGGGTTATAGATTTTGTGTACAGAAGATATGAGCTGATGAACCACTTTTTTACAACCATAAGATAAGCCACAAGGACCGTGTTACAGATGGAAGAAGAGTCTTAAAATAGACTTAGAAAATCAAAATGATCTAATGCTAACAATTAATAAAAACGTTAAAGACCGTTAAGAGCTAACCGTCCATCTCGGGAGACTCGGACACCTGTGTTGTAGGAAAATAGATATGTGTACCAATTAACAATGTAAGTAGGAACGAGATTCATGTGGAAAAGTTACGAGAGCCGGAATGTAGAGAAGAGAGACTTAATAACAGTGTTGGGTAAAAGGAGAAATGTGTGATGGATGCGGAGGTGGACGAGATTTAGAGAGCATTGAAGGACGCCCCTGGAGGTGTATTGAGGGAGTTGTGAAAAAGTGAAAAAAACAAATTCATGGAAGAAAAAAGAACCAAACTCCTTGGTGAAAAGATTCAGTTCCAAACATCGGGGTAAGATAGGAAAAATGAAAGTTTCAAAAAGGTGTTGCTAAAGTCTTCTGAACAAGAATATATGAATTTAGGGAATATGTGGAAGCGAGGAAGAGAAGCTGAAACAGATAAAGAGAAGAAAGGAAAGGCACCATGGGAAGGGTTGGAGGAAAGACCTTCAGGGGACGAGAAAGCAATCTACACCCATTAGAAAAAACTAGTTGAAAGGTTTCGTCGACCAGCATCTACCAAGTAGACCATGGAGATGGAACATTAATTTTAACAAGGCCCGTCAGATATACGAAAGGGAATGGAATATTTTCGAACAGCTGCTGAAAATCCCGAATAACATAATAGGAAGAAGAGGAACAATGGGAAGAAAGACATGTGTCGTTGGAAGAGCGGGGAGAGTGGCCAGATTGTTACCTGAGGAGGTGGAGCCAAGCGATGAGAAAGTGAAAAAAAAAAAAAAGTAAGGGCAGGCAGCGAAGGATTATGCTGCCTTGGATATTTGAGAGAGCTGGTTGAAGGGGGTGTTTGTGGATGACGGAAGTAATTAACAAGTGCTGGAACGAAGGGAAAAAACACCGGAGGATTGGAATAAATCGATATTGTGTCCTATATATAAGGAAGGTGATAAAAAACCGACTGTAAAAATTACAGGAGAATTGCTTTTGATGCCACACGTATTCAAAATGATGTAAAAAGAAGGGAATATTTTGAGAGAAAGATGAGGGACACAGGATTTGAACAATAAACTGGATGTGAATGGCAGCATGCGTTTCGACCGGGAAGATCAACAAATGATTTGAATTTTGCCTGAAGATTGATGGAAAAGACATGAATTTAAACCGGAAAAGCCATATATTGGTCTTTAGTCGATTTAGAAAAGCAGTTCGCACTGTTGTCCGAGGGAAAATATTGGGAGGGATCCTGGGGAAAGGATATGAGGTGCCCCACTAAAAACTGATACAGAAGCGATAAAAACACGATATGGTGGAGCAAGCATGTTGCAAGGTGGAAAACACAGATGGATGATAATAGTGGTTTGGAAAACAACAGGTGTAAAACAAAGGAAGTGTACTTTCCCAATATTGTTCAATAAAACGTTTATGGACTATTGTGGCAAAGTGAAACAGGAAAGGTGGGTGGAGATGATCTTTGGGAATACGGCGGAATGAATCTGGCGTTGAATTCGGAGTTCAAGGGAGGACTCTAGGCAGAGGTTTATTAGTGGCATTGACGGACGAGGGTTCGTTTTTTGGAGAAGGGAATGAAATCAGGGGAAGACCTGAAGGTTATGATGGTGAGTAGGGAGCAGGAGGATGGAAAGTATAGATTGAAGGGGAAGTACTGAAATTAGTACGGAATCAGTTTTGAATATTTAGGAGTTATAGTGGAGTAAGGAAATTGATATGGTCTTCAGGAGTTGAACCATGAAATTGGAAAAGTTAATGGGACACATTGCGTCATTTGTACCCGTTGCTCAAGGAATATAATATGGCCATGTAATTCAAGATCATAATTATATATACCAGCATTATGAGGCCATATTAGCATATTGGACATGAGGCTTAGACACTAAACACAAAAGCTAAAAAGTAAAGGCCATGCTACTTATTCAAGTCATTATTATATTGATACTGGGCGTGTGAAGATTGGATACGTGGATGCAATAGGGTGAGGAAGAGATGGGGGGGGTGCTTGGGAGTGGTAGTATATTAGACTGGTGGAGAGAGGACAGTTAAGATGGCTCGGACATGTGAGGAGGATGGAAGGCAAATAGGGTTGTGCGAAAAGGTATTAGGAGTGGCAGCCGGAGGGAAGGAGAGGCAGTTGGGGACGGCCGAGGCATGAGGATGGGAAACTGACTTGGCGTAGAGAGAAGTGTGGAGGAGGAGAGATGACTATTGGAGGAGGTTGGAGGAGGAAAGAGTTATGAAGAGGGAATTCGAATAGAGGACTTCGTGCTACGACAGCTATAAGCAGACGACAATAAGCTATATAACGAATATGGTGAGGAAATAGAAAGGTGAGAATGGCAGGTGGTTTTTGCATAGAAAATTTTTTGTTGGAAATATCGATTTTATTAATATATCATAATATATATGATATATATATATATATATATATAATATATAGTATATATATATATAATTAAGCAATTAAATAAATAATTTTGAAAAGACATTTCGGTTAAATTATTTGATTTCGGAATAAAGACGCTGACAAAAAACTCGGGAAAAACTCAAAATTTCATCACAATTAATTTTGAGATCATGTAAATACCAAAAAAAAAATTGATTATATTTAGGTATGTTTATATATTTTGCATCAATTTATAACAAAGGAGTAATGGAATTAAAATATATTTTTTTATTTGTTGATTTAACCCTCTATATTTAGTGTAAAATTTACAGTTAACCCGGTAGAAAACCCGGTTTTTCTGACTTTTGGCCGGGGCCGGGGCGCGGGGTCGCTGAAAATGGGCCGGGGTTGCCGGGGCCGGGCCCCGGTCCGGTTCCTAGATTGTACATTGCCACAATTATACAGAAACTGACCTTGATAAGGGCAGGGAGGAGACAAGAAGCCGCACACCTTCCAAATACAACAATAGTTTCTTGGTGAAGTATTAAAATACTTTTTATAGTCTTATAAGATTTAACTATTACACCATTCATTTAGATTTTACTCAACTCGCAAAATAGAAAATGAAAGAGTGAAATCTCCTCAACATACTATATAAGAACTTACTAAAAAAGGAAGAGGGAGCTGAGTATTTTTTGTGTACCACGTGTTTAGGAAACTGAATAAAAATGAGTCGTGTGAGGGTCCTTGGTTTTCATGGAGGCTAGTGTAGCAGGGGATGAGATGCCTATTTTTAGATTTCCTTGGGTTGGTGAAATTCAAACTTTTTTGGGAAAAAATCAATCATGCGATAGCTGAGTTAAAAAAAAAAAAAAAAAAATAAGGGAGTTATTTTATAATAAGTCCTTATAGAAATATAAAGCTATCATTTGAAAAACGAGAGGTTAAATATTGTGATGCAGTCTGACAAATCAGACCAAAAAAATTAGATTTGGAACCACTCCCCTCCAATTTTCATAAAAATTAATATTGTAATCAGTTTTTGCTGAAAGCCCCAAAAATGAAGTCTGTTTTTCAATTCCAAATGGGGGGGGAGTTATACCCCCCTCTTAAATTTTGACACATATTGCTAACCCCCATTTTTCAAAATATCCTAACTTCCATCTGATTTAAGATAGAACTCTGGGACTTTCGACATTGTATGGAGGAATGATAGTACTTTAAAATAGCTTCTATTAATTTTTAATATACCGGTAGGTTGGACCCCAAAAGAGATATTCAGGTTCAAATATTTTAGGGGGGGTGGGGGACCCCAAGGCCATGTCTACGGGCACTTACAATTCAAAAAAAAAAATTTCTAACAAATGCCTCAAACCACTTTCTATATTGTTTAACTATCACAGTTTCGTTTTTTTTTCTCTTAATTAGCGAGATATCATCTTGGAATGTACCTATTTTCAATATTTCCATATATATTTCTTCAGTATATCAATCTAATTAGAAAATTTACATTTCGAATCTCCTATAATTGTTATGGGAATTTAAACGAATGAAACCAATTATTTAATCTTTATATACTCTTCACGTTAAAATACATAATTACTAGTGAAAACATATCAAAAATGTGAGATATTCTAAAGAAATTTTTCTATGTTTTGTATAGGAGATATGACTATCTGAATAGTGCCTATATTTATTTGTTTTTGCACACTATTTTATTTTTTTTCTCAGCTATATATGTATTTCCTTTTCTAAAAATGAGTAAATAATTTTAACTCCAGGGACAATGTTTGGTGAGGTTAGTTGAAGAAGTAAATTTTCTTGCTTTACCAAACATGTGTCTTCCACTAATGGAAATGTGCACTGATTTACCTTTTTCTTATCTCGATTAAGGAATGAAACTTTACAGTCATTATGTTCTTCACTGTAGTCTATTATCATGCCTACCCATACTTCCTGTTCATAATTACATTCTATGTATGTTCCAATTTGTTGGGAACATTAATATGTTCCGGTGTACTGCTTTCATCTGTTCACTTTGCAACTCAACAAGGTATTCAATTGAATCAGATGTAGTGTAAGCATTTAAATGGCCTGCATTGGTTTCTTACTCCATTTGTGAAAAGCTTTGGGTACGTCGCTTAACTCTTGCATTGTTGGAAAATTATTATCAACATCCTCGATGTTAGGACGCAAAATGCTCTCTATTGGATGCTGAGAGAAGAACTTAAGTTTCTTTAACTTTTACAAATGTTCAAACATAGGATCTATGGGAGTAAGAATATGATTGTTTTACGAAGGTCCTCTTGAAGGCTTTGCTTTGTATTGCGAGTTCTTTTATCCATTGGGCTAGTGTTCAAAAAAAGCTTCCAACTCAGCTTTATATGCCCAAAATCTTATCATTTTGTTTTATGTTTTAACATTACATATTTTCTAAAGTTTCGTGAATGGCAAACGCCTTCCTGATAGAATAATGTATTTTTACTTATATCGATGACATTTTTTTTTTACAATTTCCCTAATAATATTCCCTGGATAAGAGGCTAAGACTACTGGATGTGTTGCTGCATCAAAGTGAATCAGATATGAGCAGTACGCTTTCATGTTTTAATGCATCCATTATCCTTTGTAATACTATAACAAAAAAGGATGAATACGGTAGGCTTGGACTATAGGCTTGTTATTGATTCCAATGAAAAAACCCTACAGATAGCGATTTCTGGACAACAAAGGTTATTATAATCTTTCATGGCTCCAAATTAATGATAAGTTCCGTGGGGGGAAATAATTTTCTTATTAGTTTCTTAAGGTTACTTGCTTGGGACTTGGCAACGAGATATAAGGTGTTTTGTGCAGGAAATCAGCAATTCTTCTTCACATGTTAATTCCTACAAAAACATTGGGTAGAAGAAGTTGTGGGCACTCTAAAATTCTATCTAGCAAGTTAGGTTGATCCATATATTTGTATGTTATCACAGTGCCCTCTTCTTGGATCTCATCCAAAAGAATGAAGATTTTCTTCTTTACTCCGATTATCATGATGGGGCATTGTTCTACACTGTCCAAAGCATGCATCCAGAACCGGTAACCGTAAAATGGGGAAAAACTGGTCTTTTTTTTTTTTTAGGAATCATGAAAACATTGAAATTTGATCTAGTTTACCTGTTAATAGTTTATTCTTAGAGTTAAAGCTTTCATGACATGTTGTAGAATAATGAAATAATAAAAAATGTCAAATAAATATTTTATAAATTTTTTTTTTTTGAAAAATGGAAAAAGTAATCAAAAAATTGAGTCAGTGGGAAAACTGGTCAGTTGGCGTTGGGAAAAACTGGTCACTAAAATATTAGTTTGATGCTTGCATCCAAAAGATTAATTTTAATTATAATTTAAATGTTAAATTAGTTTTTAATAAGTTATAGAATTAATTTGGACAAAAAAAAAAAACAAGTAGCTAAATTCTGTTTTGATTTACATTTTTTCATAATGTGATTGTCTTTCACTTTGAAAAAATTCTTGAAAATTTTATTTCCATCTTGTTTTATGCTAAAAAACATTTTGGAAAAAAAAAAAGAGTTTTGACCAACCAATTTTAATAATTTCTAATAACGCAATTAGAATACTTTGCACTTTTGTTTAAGCAAAATAAGCACTTTATGATTGACGAGATGTTCGCACATTTCATCGGTGAAATTTGTGACACCAAAAAAAAAATTACAATATGATAATTTCTAGGACAATTTTGTTTAATAATTTTATGAATAAACGGATAATATTTTACCATCTAAGAAGCACATTTCATGGAAAAATAGTGAAACTTTCATGTCAAGTCTTAATGCTTACATTGTATTACTGTATCTTACACTTAGGATACAAAGA
The DNA here is from genome assembly GCA_015478945.1 of Trachelipus rathkii. Classification (NCBI taxonomy): domain Eukaryota; kingdom Metazoa; phylum Arthropoda; class Malacostraca; order Isopoda; family Trachelipodidae; genus Trachelipus; species Trachelipus rathkii. The sequence continues at coordinate 12,881 of JABUQX010127148.1, read as the reverse complement.
AAAGATAGGCTTATAGAAAACATTAAACAGAAGATGTCTGTCATGATCCTCTCCTTCAGCGGCATTGGTAACCCAGCCAACTAATCAATTCCATCCTTTCCACATGCACCCAAACCCCACTCTTTCAATGCATTTCATTATTCTCATGATACTCCTTTCTTGACCACAGCCCACACAGAGGCTCGCCTAATACCTTCCATTCCTCATTTTATTCAATTACTTTCTCAACCGATTGTACACCACTCAGCGGAACACACGCACTATGTATATATATAATATAATATATTATATATATAATAATATATATATATAGTATATATATATAATACTTATATTACTATTAAATAGGTATATAGGTTAATAATATATATAAGTATAATATATATATATATATATATATATACCGTTATATAATTTATATTATAATAACGTATTATTAATATATAATATATATATATTGATAAATATTATATATATAGTATAATATATGTCTTATATATAATAATGGATATTTGCAGGCTTTATTTATGATATATTTAATATATATATATAATAATATATAATAATATATATATACTATAATATCATTATATAATTATAGTATTATATAATAGAAAAAAACTATACGCGGATATGGATGCTATATATAATATACCCGGAGATAATAATACATAGTACTTATACTATAACATATATGATATACTTATATATATATAGGTAGTAGATAATAAAATATATATAATAATATATATATAAAAATAATATATAATATATAATAAAAAATAAAATAAGGCTATATAATATATATGGATATATGAGTTATACGTAATTAAATATGAGTTTTTCGTTTTAAAATTCTTTAAAATTTTTAATCCCTTATTAAATAAAAACTTTGCTTTTTCATTTTTTCGATTTAGATTTTAAAATATGCTGCGTGTTCATGGGATCTTCTTTGTACGATGGAGAGGACCAGATTAAAGCTTATTGATGAAAGCATATGGTAGTATTAGAACTCAAGGCTTTTCAGATGAAGAAACGCATGCCTTGATTAAAAACTAGATATAATGGAATTGGATTAAAACATTGCTTCGCAATCTATGCTTGGGGAACTGAGGACTTCTTCACTGACTCCAAAGATGTATTATGAATTGATCTAGTTTTTTATTTTTATTTATAATAATATTGTTTTTATAAGAATGAGCTGCATCTAGTAGGTTGGTGAGATGAGAGTGATTAGTTGGGTGGAAATTAAACCCCCTGGATCGAAATTTTTTAAACAAATGGTTGCATTTTCTATAAGTAGCTGAAATTTGTAGTTTTGTTTTTTGGATAGTATGTTTTAATATGGATTTGTATAGTTCTGATTTATATGAACTTGTTCAATATCTGGAAACATAGTTCCAAGATTGTAAGTACGCTACGCCCTATTATTATATTATTATTATTATTATTATTATTATTATTATTATTATTATTATTATTATTAAAATTACTCATATGTAAGATTGATATTTTTGTGTGTACATGCACACATGCATGTGAGTGAGAGGGAAGTAGGGAAGTCAGAGAACAACTGGTATGTTGTGTGAAGTTGAGAGGTTCTGAATTTCTTAATTACTTTCATGATGACTAAAGAAAAGTGATTCTTCCAAGAAAGACCTCACTAATGTTAATCTGTTTATCTGTAATATTTTTAACTTTATCCATTAGTATTCATCCATAAATTTTACCTACAATACTCACTAAACTTATTCCTCTGTAATTGGAGCACTCAGTTTTGTCACCCTTTCTCTTATAAATTGGAACAAGACAGGAGTCTTGCCAATCTTGTGGTACCTCGCACCTTTCCCAGCAAACATTGAATAATCTCATCAGCCACTCCACGACAATGTTACCTCCCTTTTTCAACATTTCTACTTGTATAGCATCTAACCCAGAAGATTTTCCTCCTTTTGACTTCTTCAAAGCATTCACTATTTCATCCTTTGTAATATGCCCTAAACTGTTCTCTCCATCTTTCCTCCACCTCTCTATCATCCTGAACTACATTCCCATCCAAAGCCTTTACTCCAGTTAGGACGTCTTCTCTCTTATTCCGAATCTTGTTAATCTCCTTCCAAAACAGTTTACTCCTCTCCTGATAATTAGCAACAATCTTTCCACTCCACCGTTCGTCTGCCCTTCTCTTTGCAGCTTTCACTTTCATTTTAACTTCATTTCGCACTCTCTTGTATTCCTCCCATGTAGCTTGACTATTAATAGCTAAATGTTTTGCAAAAACTTCTTTTTTCCTTTTAATAATAACATCTAATTCTTCACTCCACCATTCGCTACCTTTTCTTTTACTCTTTCGGCCAATCTTTTTCACACCACAAACTTCCCTTGTAGTCATCAGTATTGTTTCCTTAAAAGTATTCCATTCCTCTTGAACTCCTTCTTTCTCTCTTTCTTTCACTATTTCCCATTTTTCTGCTAAAATTCTTTCGTATTCTGTTGAATATTCTTCATTTTCTAATTTCTCAACTCTTGTAACTTCTACACTTGTGTTAAATTTCAATCTTTTCTTCCACCCTCCTTTCACCTTTATCTTTGCTTCTACTAAATAGTGATCAGATATACCCCCTGCTGCACCCCTTAAGACGTTCACATCCAACAACCTGTCTTTCTCCATTTGACTTACACATACATAATCAAGCAGAGCATAATCAACTATCACTCCACTAACCCATGTATATTTATGTATGTTCCTCTTATTTAACCATGTATTTCCAATTGTCTATTAAGCAGCACATAATTCTAACAATTTTACCACTTTCGTTTTTGCCTTGTACTCCAAAAGCGCCTAATATTCCTCATACTATATATATATATATATATATATATATATATATATATATATATATATATATCATATATATATATATATATATATATATATATATATATATATATATATATATATATATAACATATATTTATGTTGCCAGAATACCACCTTTATATATATATATATATATATATATATATATATATATATAGGGTTGTGAAAAAAACGGTTTTTTTTATTTGTTTTTTTTTTTAAAAAATTTTTTTTTTAAACAAAATGTTTTTTTTTTTTTTTTTTTTTTTTTAAAATTACACTCTTTTTATGTATATTAAAGATGTTTTAAATTTTAAATTTTTCCCATTACCCTTTTTATTCTTAATTTTTTTATATTATTATTTTTTTTTTTTTTTTGTTTTTTTTATATATTGTATATATATATATATATATATATATATATATATATATATATATATATATATATATATATATATATATATATATATATATATATATATATATATATATATATATATATATATATATGATCAAAAAAAGGATGGTATAACAGGTGGTTTTGGGGTGTCAGGAGAAAATGAGAATGGTAGGAAGGTGATTGATTTCTGTGTGTAAGTAATACTTTAAACACAAGAGTATCCATAAGTATACTAGAGTTGGTGTAGGTAGAGATGGTATCGAAGTGAAAAGTATGATTGATTTTGTGTTGGTGAAAAAGGAGATGTTGAAGTATGTGTTAGATGTTAAATCAGTGAGGTGTTTAGAAATGGGATTATCGGATCATTATGTTGTTCTATGTAAAAATTAAGTTAGTGGGGACTTGGATGGAGAGGAAGGTGATACAGAAGAAAGAGAGTAAAATTAAGAGTGAAAGTTAAGTGAACAAGTTAATAAGGATAAGTATGTAAGAACCTTCATAAGTAAATCAGATATGACCAAGCTGAAACAAAATAAATCTGAAAGCAATTGTTAGCAGTGCAAAAAGAAGTATGTGGGTGTGCTAAGGTAGGAAGTAAGAAATGCGAACAGTGAGGTGGTGGAATGAAGAGGTGATGCAAGCGGTTAAAAGAGTAAAAAAAAGCGTGGTTGATTGTACTAAAAGCAAATGATGAGTTTCAAAGAAAGATGCTTGGAATTATAAGGAGGAAAAAAAGAAATGCTAAAATATGCGTACGTAAGAGGAAAGAAGAGGTAAATGAACAGTTTGGAAGGAGGATGAATGGGGACATACAAGGGGAATAGGAAGCTCTTCTGGAAGGAAGCGAGAAAGATTAAAATAAGGGGAGCCTGCTCAGAATAATGAATAGGGATGGTGTTTTTGTAACTGATGCAAAAGTGGATGTAGAAGTGTGGAAGAACATAGAAAATCTCTCAATAATGGCAGTAATGAAAGGTGATAGTGACTGTGTGTGTAGGGTTTGATGGTGCAAGAAGGGATAGGTATTTTGGGGACTAGGAGGTTGTGTAGGAAATGGGTAGAGTGAGATAGTTGAAGAATAGTAAGTAAATCTGCAGTATAGATGAAATTACTGGTGAAATGATCAAGAGGAGGCGAGATGGTGATTGATTAGTGGATTTGGAAGTTGTGTAATGAAAGCGTTTATGGAGGTATAGTTCCAAGGGATTGAAGGAGAGCAATAATAGTACCCATACCTGAGGTAAAGGAGATAAAGGGAACTGTAGAAAGGAATTATAGGAAATTAGTTTATTGAGTGTTATAGGAAGAAATATGTTGGTATTTTGGTCGAAAAAAGAGTGCGTCGAATGACTGAAGGACTGATTGATGAACAAGGTGCGTTTAGGAGTAAGAGGATGTGTGGATCAGATCTTTACATTGAAGCAAATGATAGAAAAAATGAGGGAGAAGAATAAATTGTATTTAAGTTTTATGGATCAGGGGTATTGATAGGGTTAATAGGGAAGCTCTATGGCAAGTGTTAGTGATATATAGTGTTGGTGGTAGGCTTCTGAATGGAATCAAAGAATGTATGACGATAGTGAGGCGTGTGTAAAGTAAATGGTGTCAAAAGTGATTGGTTTAATATTAATAGCGGGTGAGAAGCAGGGTTGTGTTATGTCTCATTTTATTCAATTGTATATGGATGGGGTTATGAAAGAATTGAAGATGGGCGTGACAGGAAATGGTGTCAGAATGATGGAGAATGGAGATGGGTGGAGATTTTCACCTATTATATGCGGATGATTTGGTTTGTGGTTGCGAATTTGAAGAGTTTGAGAGGAATTGAGAAGATTTGGCTGGTGTGCAAAGGAGGGTTTGAAAGTAACGTAGATAAGAGTAAGGTTACAGTTGTGAGTAAGGACAGTCCTCAGTGTGAAATAGTAGATGGTGAGAAGCTAGAAGACAAGTGTCTGAGTTGTCTTTAAAGGTGTCATCATTGGATGCCAGGAAGGTGGCTATTACATCAAAATGCGTTGGTGAATGTATGAGGACTAAGTGTTTTTAGAGGTGCTAGGGTCTTACATGGCTATGTTGTTACCTGTGTTGTTGTATAGTAGTGAGACTATGGTCTGGAATAAGTATAGATCTAAAGTTCAATGTGTTCAGATGGACAATCTTGGGGTATGCTAGGTGTGAAGAATTGATAAAATGAGGAATGAACATATCCACAGTGTGTGTTTGAAGCCGACCGGCTGGAATCGAGAAGAAAAAAAGAAATTAAGTTGAGTCAGTAAACAGATGTCTGAAGGACAGAAATGTGAGTTTGGCAGAGCGAGAAGAAAGGTGCATGACAGGAGAGAATGGCGGGGTTTTGTGAGGGGTATGGTTGTGACCCACCTGGGCCAGGGAACCCTTACATTGACGATTACCATAGTGAGGGTCCGTCGCAGTCCCTTGAAGCTATAGGGTGGATTTTCTGACTGTAGCGAGTCATACTAAGCAATGGTACAGAGAAGAGAGGGGAGGGGTAAGGCTGGACTTTCTTTCAGGCTTTTGTCATATTCTTCTACTGCTTTTCATTTCCGTTATGCACCTTACCACCAGTCTTGGGGAGAAAAAGATAGATGAATTTAAATAACAATATATAATATATATATATATATATATATATATATATATATATATATATATATATATATATATATATATATATATATATATATATATATATATATATATATATATATATACATATATATATATATATATATATATATAATAATAATAATAATAATATTAATAATAATAATAATAATAATAATAATAATAATAATAATAATAATCAGATCATGTGAAATGTAATAGTTATGCCCTAGAGCACAAATAAAACTTTACTAAGTAATAAAATCTACTTTATATATTGCATACCTCTTTTAACATATTGTGTTTACTGTATTTTAATGCTAAATACCCTAAAAAGACTTGATATATATGAAAAAAAGTAATTTTAAAAAAAGAAAAAAAAACAGGAAAATCAATTGTTTTTTGTTTTAAAAAAAACGTGTTTTTTTAATTCCGGCCGGAGGCCGGAGTCTCCGGCCGGAGAATGAAATTTCCATTTATACTTACCTTATATATATATATATATATATATATATATATATATATATATATATATATATATATATATATATATATATGTATATATACTATTTATATATATATATATATATATATATATATATATATACAGTAAAGAAGTCACATGGGCTATATATATATATATATATATATATATATATATATATATATATATATATATATATATATATACTCTCTTTTTTTTATATATATTTTTATATATATATATATTTATATATATATATATATATATATATATATATATATATATATATATATAATATATATATATATATATAATATATATATATATATGGTATTTATATATATATATATATATATATATATATATATATATATATATATATATATATTTTTTTTTTTTACAGTTAACCACCACTCACGGGCTGGGCCCTTTTCAAGGAGGGGGCAGAAAATAAAACAGGAAAACCCCACCCCAATCCCAGCCTTTAAGACAAATCTCTCAGGTGGCGCACACGTGTAGGCTTTAAAGAGGAAAGATCATTATAGTTGGAAACAAGAAGAAGGCAGGGAGTTCCACAGAACAGAAGTAGCTGGAAAGAAAGAGGCACCACAGAAAGTCTGGGGTTCTCAATACTCACGCAAAATTCATCATGAGCATGGCACTTGCCTGGCTGTTGCGAGGCGGCGGCAATGGAGGTGGAATACAGGCGGCCCGCTCCTGAGCATCTACCGCTGTAGTACCTATAGAAAAGAGATAGTGCGCCAACGTCACGTCGCAGAGATAGAGGGTCAAGAGAGTTTGAAAGTAGGGGACAGTTTATTAGTCTCTTAGCTTTAGACTCAACCCTATCCAATAGAAGGGTGGAGCCGGAGCCCCCAAATGTGAGAACAGTACTCCATACAAGACGAATAAGGCCCTTATATAACTAGAGCAGCTGTGCAGAGGAAAAAAATTCCCGCAACCTGAACAGAACTCCCAGTTTCTTTGAGGCCACCTTAGCAACCATTGAAATATGAGGTTTCCAAGACAATTTATTGTTTATGTTAAGACCAAGAATATTTATGTTATTCTGGGAGAGGCGTTAGAGGCGTCGAAGGAATTGGAAGGATTGGGAGGTGTCTTGAGGAGGAGATGTAGAGAGAGAGAAGTTGAGTTTTAAAGAGTTGAATTTTACAAGGTTGCAGTGACCCCACCGGGAAATCCCATCCAGAGACAAGGATAAGTCGGAAGCTGAAGACGAGAGGCAACAAAGCAAGAGGAGCAGGTGATGGTAGAAGAATGGAGAGTTGAGTCATCGGCATAAGAGTGAACAGAGTTGGAAGTACAGCTGAGGAGATCGTTGATGAAAAGTAGGAATAAAGTTGGAGATAGAACAGAACCTTGAAGAACACCACAGAGTGCAGGAAAGGAGGAAGAGTCCTCCATCAACGACTGCTGATATAGAACGATCGGAGAGAAAACTAGACAAGAGTAAGCAAAGAGAAGGAGGAAACTCAAAGGAAGGGAGCTTAGAGAGCAGTGACGGGTGCCAACCCAGTCAAAAGCTTTGGATATGTCAAGCGCCACCACGCCAAGACGCCCCATGGTCCCTAGGGCAGAAGACCATAAATCAGTTAGATAGGAAAGTAGCATAATGCTGCCAGTTGACCTCGGCGACATACTGATGATCTGAAAGAAGGGAATGAGACTCCAGATGATCCAGGAAATGAGAGTTAAGAAGAGTTTCAAAGATTTTAGATAGAATACAAGTGAGAGCTATAGGGCGATAGTTAGAAGAAGGATCAGAGCTGCTACCTTTTTTCGGGATCGGTTGGACATATGTGCGCTTCCAGCACTGAGGAAAAATATTAGTATTAAGACATAGAGTACACACTTCAGCGAGGGACAGGCGCCAGCTCAAACACGCTCCTCAAAACACGGGAGGGCCACCATCCGGACATAGCCTTTAACGTTCATAGATTTCCGAATCGCACACGATCGATGTGTAATCACAGGTAGAGACATGGGAAACTGAGAGGAGAAGGAGTAGGAGGAGGGATTCCAGAATCGTCCAGGGTAGAATTAGATATGAAAAAGGAGGCCAAAGAGATTGGCCTTTTCAGAAGGAGAGTTAGCAACAGAATCGTCAGAGCGAATAAGGGGAGGAAAGGCAGATTTACAAAAGTTGTTAGAGATGTTTTTGGCAAGAGGCCAGAAATTTTTATCAGTAGGAGAACCAAGCAGGTTGGCGCACTTTCTTTTTAGTGAAAGTGCGCTTAGCCTGTCGAATAGTATCCCTGCAACGATTCCGAGCAGAGTGAAAATTAGTAAGAGTGATAGGAGAACGAGAGTTTTTCCATGCCCGAAACGCAATGTCTCTCACCAAAATGGCGAGAGAGCAGACTCCATCGACCTATAGGTTTTAGGTAGGAAAAAATTATTTGAAGATCGAATGAGCTTGCTCATCCTTTCGATTACGGCCCCACCTTTTCAGCGGTGACCGAAGCATCCTCCGAGTCAAAGCAGGATCCATTCCAAGAGTAGTTAGCAAAAAAACGAACGCAATGCCCCCAATTAGCCCGATTAAAGTGCCAGAAATTACGTTTAGGGCATGGTGGAGCTGCTGGAGAGAAAGTGTTATATTTAGAGCTACAAGATTGTGGTGGAGTTATCGATTTGAAGAAAGTGGTGCAAATAAATCGATCAAGGAGTAGTCGTGGAAACAAAAATAAAGCTAAATGAAGAATTGGTTGGGAAGATCTTGAATATGTGTAGGTCCCTTAATTAGCTGTTCCAGATCTTTGAGAATAGTGAATGTTTTGGCCTCCTCCCCGCCTGCATCAGTGTGAGGAGCCCAACCACTCAGTGTGGTGTACGTTGAAATCCCCTAAATAGAGGATCTCAGCATTTGGATGGGAAGAAGTAACAGTCTCATGAGAAGTAGTAAGATAGTCAAAAAAACGTGAAAATCTGTTCCATTAGGGGAGCAGTAGCAGAAACACAAGATAATGATAGTAGTAGGGAGAAAGATTTTAGCCACTGAACATCGAAGTTAGAGGATAAAGATTCAAAGGACGTGTTACAGGAGTGTTTATATTTATATAGGCGACACCACCATTTAGACGGAAATTATAGAAAAGTTATAGTTGGAGATGTTAAGTTTATTTGAAAAAGAATCCCACAATGGCTGGAATATAGACCAGCCAATAAAATGTTAGGTTGAGAGTTAAAGACATATTCCACAGATTCGTGATTAGCACGCAGGCCACGAACGTTAGCAAAGTCAATAGAAAACCCCCGCCTGCGCCCACCCCCACATCTACTTCGACCAGTCATTCGATCAGCCGCTCGCACAAACAAACGCACACAAGCTCTAATAGTTTAAAAATTTTCACGTTTACTCAATCCACACACACACACACACACACACACACACACACACACACACATACACACACGTAAAAAAAAAAAGAAAAAAATAAAAATATCAAGAGATTTTTGATATATATATATATATATATATATATATATATATATATATATATATATATATATATATATATATATATATATATATATATATATATATATATATATATATATATATATATATATATATATATATATATATATATATATTCTCACCCCTGACCTCCCCATCATTGGAGAGGCCACACCGCGTACAGGTCCCGCTGAAACCACCGGTCTCCTCCAGAGATCCTCCAGGGAAGATATGTTCCATGTTGTTCTGTGTTGAGAGTTAGTTAAACAAGAGAGGAAGAAGTGGGATGTGTCCTCCGGAACCTGGTTACAGTTTTGACAGATGCTTGTGTTGGTTTGGTTTTTCAGGGCATAGCCTATTTCTTGCCTGCTCGTATATGTTACCTCCAGTGCTGAAAATTCTTTCACATTCAATGGAAGATGCTAGGACACTTAGATATTTCAATTATTGTGTTGAAATTTTATTTTTGGCTTTAATATTACTTTCTTATAATAGTGGATTTATATAACAAAATATTTCTATTAGCCATTTCCACAAATAAATTTCATTACCGCCTGAAGATGCCTCGAGTTCGGAGGCGAAATATTGCAACGATTACATTAGTCTTCAACAATGGTTTAAGTCCTGAAGGATCGATCTTGATGGGAAGTGTTTTCTTCTTAACTTTTAAAGGAAAGAAATTCCGAAGAAGCGACTCTGAAAGGAGAAGCCTGGAACTCTTACCATTTGAACCTCCAGGATTAGAGTTTTCGGGCTTGGAACACCCTTTCTTAGGAGTGGATTGAATTTTTCTACTGGCGAAGTTGAGATGGGATATTTTCTGTTTTTGTCTTTTTTTTTTTTGGGGAGGCTTTTTAGACAAATTTGTGAAGTGACTTAATGTGTTGAAATTTTATTTTTGGCTTTAATATTACTTTCTTATAATAGCGGATTTAAATTACAAAATATATCTATTAGCCATTTCCACAGGTAAATTTCATTACCGCCTGAGGATGCCTCGAATTCGGAAACAAAATATTGCAACATTTACATTAGTCTTCAACAATGGTTTATGTCCTGAAGGTACGATCTTGATTGGAAGTGTTTTCTTAACTTTTAAAGGAAGGAAAATCTGAAAAGGCGACTCTGAGAGAAGTCTGCAGCTCTTACCTTTTCGGACTTAGGAAACCCTTTCTAAGGAGTGGATATGATTTTCCTACTGGCGAAGCTGAGATGGGATATTTTCTGTTTTTGTCTTTATTTGGGGAGGGAGCTTTTTAGACAAATTTGTGAAGTGAGTTAATGTTTTGAAATGTTATTTTTCGACTTTAATATTACTTTCTTATAGGATGTTACCGATACCAGAAAGAGGCCGATGCCGATACCGATGCAGTGCTCTATTTTTTGGTTGGCAGTACCGTGCACCGATACACGATACCGATACTTTATTTGATATAATAAATACATAGTAATAAGATAGAACATTTGTGTACTGCTAGGCAACTCAAGATTGCATTCTCTGTACAACCAATACTTAGTCATTTATATTTCATATTTGATTGTGCCCAAGTATATTTATTTTATAAATTAAAATAGTATCTTTAAGGAATAATAAATGCAAATATAATATTAATAGCTTTTTTATGTTTGTGTTTATTCAAAAAAATTTCCATTTTCCAGTAAGTATTAACAAAGTTTAGCTACTAGCTTTTATGTTTTAACATGATTACAATTTACAAGAAGATTCTTTAACTAGCTACAATATAAAGAATAAAAATAATGAAAGAAGAGACCTCAATTAATCAGCTGAAAAGATAAAATAAAAAAACGCTGTTACTCAAACATGACATAATAATATACTCCTTTAAGATAAAGATAGATATCATTCAATACTCAAATTCAAAAACTCAAATTGTGATGCAAAAACATTAAACTTTCACTAGTATCTGGCGAGGGCCTGTTCCTTTTTGGAGTGTTTACATTCCTACCTACACCATAAATACGCTCTCTCTTGACTGATGAAGGAGGTGCTGATAATTATTTGCCTGCAAGCACTGATAATAGTGAAAACCTTGGCCCATTTTCATGCCACCGCATGAAAGGATTCTCTTCTGTAGGCAGCATCTCCATATTTTCGTATAGCCTCATCTCCTCTTTCACAGAATGCAAATTTGAATTATCTTTGCTCCTTGAGGACTGTCTCTTCAGTTTTTACGATGAGGTTCCTTGGTGTGATTCCTTTAAAGGTGAATGAGATGTCAATGCAATTTCGGCCATGAACTTGTCAAAGTCTAATATCCAAATTCTCATCTTCAGTAGGTTTATTTGTTGAAAAGCCCCCATCGTCACTATCAGTGTTTTTGACAGGGGTTGCAGATAAAGGCTGTTTCCCTTTTGTGAATTTTTTTTTTTTTTTTTTTTTTTTTTTTTTTTGTCAAGCGAGCAAGCTCCTAGGTTATGCTATAGCTTAAGGAATTCCTTATTAGAACCTTTTTTTTACAGTTGTCACCGTCGCTCCAGAGGCAGAACCCTATTCAGGGGGTGTTAACGCCTCAAAAATTCATCTTCAGTGCGCAGATGAGAGCACAGACACGGGCTTTATAGTAGGGAGGTTAAATTGAGTGGGAAACAGAGATGATGGAAGGAATTCCACAGAACAGAGGTGACGGGAAAGAAAAAGAGAAGCACCGCGAACTAGTTTGGAGTTACTAATATCACACAAAACTGATGTGACAAAGCACCCCTTGTGCTTTCACGAGTGCGTTGTAAAGATGGTGGTATGCGAGGTGGAAAGTTCCCTCGAGCACTTGGCGCTTCAGTATCTATAGAAAATGGATAAAGCACCAAAATCGCACCACAAATTAGGAACTAGGGGAAGACTTGTGTGGTGGCGCTTGACATATCAAAGCATTTGACTGGGTATGGCACGCATCACTGCTCTCAAGCTCCCCTCCTTTGGGTTTACTTCTTCTCTTTGCTTACCTTGGTCTAGCTTTCTTTTAAATCGCTCAATGTCGGCTGTTGTTGATGGGCGACTTCTTCTTTTCTGTCA
>JABUQX010127147.1:25000-26539 GCA_015478945.1 Trachelipus rathkii | reverse complement strand
CAGTGCTTAGTTTCAGTTATCAGGTGTTTGGTGTTAACCGTTTTCGCATTTATCGTAAAACGCTTTCACGTTTTCATTTACGCCGCTTCAATATATATATATATATATATATATATATATACAAACCTCTCCATATCACTCCTATTATACGGTGGAGAATGTGAATCTAAATTTTTATAGGCAAGGAGTCTAGTGTTAAGGGCTCCCAGAGAAAAGGGGGCTGGGAGATCGACAGAATCTTAGCGTAGGTCGATGTGACGGAGTCACCCCACAGGGTTTGATGAAGGTTGAAATTTCTTAATATAACTGGAGGGGGTAGTTGCTGGAAAAGGTAGACTAAGTCGGCCCTAGGGAACTCGCTACTGGGGACCAAGTTGTTCGAACAGACAACTTGGTCCCCAGTAGCGGGGGACCAAGTTGTTCGAACAGACAATGAAATCGGTGGACAGATATATGTACGCGTGCTGCCACGGCATGGTCTAGTTTCAAGAGGGACTAAAGAAGAGGATAGACTTATTATGATTGATCATCTTGTTTTATAGATGTTAGTGGCAGCGTGTATTCCGATTGTGAGTAGAATTCGCGATAGCATAGTCGTAGTTCTTGCAAACATGTACACTTTGGCGTACATAAATTTATTAGTTGGACAATTTCTTCAAAATTAGAATAGTAGCTGTGTTGCTATGAGTACTATGAAGATGGTATTTTTGAGACAATTGTCTCTATGTGGCTAGCGACAATGGCGGAAGAAGAATCAGATGGGATGAAGAGGCGATGAGGTGTGGGGGCCTGATGAGGAGGAACATTAAATCCTGGTGGTAAGAATAGTCATACAGAAGTGACTTTTGAGTTGTGTGACTGGTTTTGGGGAAGAGTTTCCTGTTGTATTTGATGGGGGGACTTCGCCATGAACACAAAGTAGGTTTAGTTAGACTATGTGCCATGTTCATGTGGACGAGTTAGCACTGAGTTGGGTCTGCAGTGGGTCAAGTGATGTCAGTTTCTACCACCCAAGCAGATTCAGAATTTTGTGTGAAGTATGGGGCAGTTTCCATGGAGACAGTGTAGGAAGGTGTCACCGGGAAAGGTCATCTTTTTGTGATGGCATTGAAGTTGTAAGGTTGGGATCCAGTTTAAGTTCCGTTGGGTTAACAGAGAAAGCGATCACTTAATGATTGCTAGAGATTCTATGAAGTACAAAAGTATAATGCTGGAAGCTTTGTCAATGAGCCAGCAGGTGAGTGGCTTTCAAGGAATCTGATTTAGGCTGGGAGACCTATGGGTCCCCTTTCATGACCCCGGCTGCAGCAGAACGTTTGGTACGTTTGCGGTTAACTGTTTTCCATTTACCTCTCTGAGAAGTGCTAGAAGCGTTAATAGGAGAGGGGGGTCGTCAAATGAAGCTTCATTTGGGAACTGGAATCCATGTGATTCAGTAGGGTAGAATCATTTAGGGAGTGCCGTGATAAGAAACTAGGAGGAGGAATTAGAAGAGGATTTGTAAGAGCTGGAATAATTCAACAGGCTATTAGAGAGATG
>JABUQX010127147.1:0-20000 GCA_015478945.1 Trachelipus rathkii | reverse complement strand
AGGTTCCGAAGTGAAAAGTACTTTAGAATAAAAGAGTCGTGTATGAAAAACTTCAGCTGCAAAATTTGTAATTTAGATTTAAAAGCAAAGATGAGTTGAAAGGTCATTTAAAGTCACATGACAAAAGAAAGTTTAAATGTGCCTATTGCAGTTATGAAAGTAATTTTAAACATTTGTTGAAAAATCATTTGCTAATTCATAGCAATGTTAAGTTATTTAAATGTTCTGAGTGCAGCTATGAATGTAATGAGAAAAGAGGCTTAAAAATTCACTTATTAAATCACGAAAATATAAAGTTATTTAAATGTTCTGAGTGTAGCTACGAATGCAATCATGAAAAATATTTGAAAAGACACATGCTAATTCATCGCGACATAAAGTTATTTAAATGTTCCGATTGCAGCTATGAATGTAATCAGAAAGAACACTTAAAAAGACACATGTTAAAGCACCAAAGCATAAAGTTATTTAAGTGTTCCGAGTGCAGCTATGAATGTAATTACAAAGAAAGCTTAAAAATACACTTACTTACGCATACAAAAGTTAAATTATTGAAATGTTCTGAGTGCTCCTACGAATGTAATCAGAAAAAATATTTGAAATTACACATGCTAAAGCATCGAGATATAAAGTTATTTAAATGTTCTGATTGCAGCTATGAATGTAATCGAAAAGGAGATTTAAAAAAACACATGCTAAGACAGCGAAATGCAAAGTTATTTAAATGTTACTGGTGCACCTATGAATGTAATGAGAAAAATGCTTAAAAATTCATTTGTTAAATCATAAAAATATAAAGTTATTTAAATGTTCTGAGTGCAGCTATGAATGTAATTGGAAAGAACACTTAAAAAGACACATGTTAAAGCACCGAAACATTAAGTTATTTAAATGTTCTGAGTGCAGCTATGAATGTAATGAGAAAAAAAGCTTAAAAATTCATTTGTTAAATCATGAAAATATAAAGCTTCATTGAAATGTTCTGAAAGTCAGCTATATAGTAATTCTAAAGAAACCTTAGGATGCATACGCTAAATCATGAAAATATAAAGGATTATTTAAAATGTTCTGAGTGCAGCTATGAATGTAATCGGAAAAAAGATTTAAGACACATGTAAAGCATTTAAAATCCAAGTTATTTAAATGTCTAGTGCAGCTATGAATGTAATGAGAAAAGCAGCTTGAAGTCTCACTTATTAACGCATCAAAATATAAGATTATTTTAAATGTTCTGATTGCAGCTATGAGTGTAATTATAAAGGAAGCTTAAAAACACATGCTTACATGACAATGTAAAACTATTTAAATGTTCTATGTGCAGCTATGAATGTAGTTACAGAGGAAACTTAAAAATGCACTTACTCACAAAAAAAAAAATTAGAAAATATTTAAATGCTCTCGAATGCAGCTATGAGTCTAATCGTAGAGACAGGTTGAAGTCTCACTTATTAACGCATCAAAATATAAGATTATTTAAATGTTTTGAGTGTAGCTATGAATGTAATCAGAAAGTACACTTAAAAAGACACATGCTTAATAAGCATGTAAATATGTAGCAAGTAACGCCATAGTGAATAACGGAAAAGGTTAAGCATGTGTACATATGGAACTAAAGGACAATCAGTGATAAGTAAAATGACAATGGAAAATAGTAGGAGAGGTAGAGTGAAATTATGTATGACATGAATTGATTAGCAGAAGGCGTGTCTCTTATTCAAGGCTAAAAGAAAAATTTAATCTATAAAGCATAAGGGAAAACCCTGAGGTTCCTGGACTTGGTGATTAATAAAAGGAAAATTGATATGAAATATAGTAAGGCTACGGTAACAGTGGACACGTGTTCAGACGTTTTATTTCACTCATAATGGTATCGAAGAAAATATAAAATTTTCGTGAATACATTTTTATGAAATCACAAGAAAAATCAAACTATTTTAAACAATGAATCTCTTCATAAGAGTTCATTTATTCTTTTAAAAATTTTAAACTTCTCGTGAGTTAAAAAATAAATTGAAATTCTTGAGAATAAAAGTTGGTTCGAATACTCATCCAGTGTGACCGTAGCCTAAGAAGGCAGAGTCGCAGTTAACTTTTCTCATCAGATATTGGAATGGCTTTGAACTGGATTTTGTGCTTTCATTTCTTAATAAAGGACGATATGCTCCAACCGAATACATTAGAATATATAACTTTGAAATTAAAGAATTTGTCCAGGAAGGGTCTTATAAATAAGTTTGGACTAAATGTGGTTATAACTCTCCTCTCTCATAACTCATAACTATAACTCATTTTAATTAGACAATTAAATGCAGGAGCTTTTATTCCACCAAAAGGAAATAAAATTTAAAGTAATAAAAAAAAATAATAGATAAAGCTACTACCAACTCTGTTGAATCCTCATTTAAACCCTTATGTTTACAAACTAATTATGATTTGTTCCTTCGAATTAATCACACTTTGATACAAAAAGACCAATCAACATCATATACACACACACACACACACAATTCGAAAGGCAATTCGCCCCTTTTACTAATTGAAGTACAAAGTAATCCAATTCAAGGATTCTTCAACTCGGATTTAGACTTTTTTAATTTAGTGCAAGTCCGGGTTGGGTACTTTTTAACCAACCCAAATTTACCACACTTAATATTACTTTTATTAACTTTATTGTTGCGGGTTTTGAAAATCAGTTCTTTTGCTAGTTATAAGAAAACGAATTTTGTAAAATTATTATTTATTATTATTTTTTAAATATTTCAAATTTGACTATGTTTTGTTGCTAATTTTTTCTTTGACCGTCATAAAAATCCTTAAAAAAAAAATATACAGCGAAATTTGTTTAAAATTGGCAGACATATTCCTAGATATGTACTAAACAATATACTTTCAATAAATAAATTTTCCATGGTTACGCGCAATTCCGGGTTGGGTATTTTTTTTCCCAACCAATTTTCTTTTTCAAAATGGTATTTCAGATAATATCGCTTTTTATTGAAACTTCGTTTTTCACATCTTTAGCTACTATATGAGGAATACCTGGAAGGAGAAGAAATATTATACAAAAAAAGTTTGAAAAATTTGCATACATATATTGGGTTGGGATAAAAACTACCCAACCCGGACACACGAGGGTAAGTCTTGTAAAAAAGGAATCAAAATTTGAAGTAAAATTTATCCAAAATACTAAAAATTTCGAGGTTAAAGGAATGATTAAATGCAAATCTATTTATTTTATTTCGTCAGAATTCAATAGGTCTTTATCTTGACCTAACATCAAAGTCTTAACCATATTTATATTCTTTGAAATTAATTTGTGTTACTACTCTTCCAGAGTGGTTATTAAAAAAATCTAATAATAATTTAGTGTTAGTGAAAGCCAAAACTAAACTTGACGAAGAAACATTCAAAACTACTTTCTTAACATTTACCCTTATTACTCTTCAATTTAAAAAGATCGGAAAAATAAAAAATATTTTGTCTGAAAGCCGGTTAGGAAATAAACTGTTGTGGCTAATCCCGTGCGGCGGTAAAAGACTTCTCGCCAATTTTACATTTTCTTTCAGCACCACTTGGCCATTATTATTTACGTTACCATTTTATATCTTGTTCATTTTATTCATGACTTATGATATATATGTTGGCAAGGATTTGTTTCCTTGTTATATGTATACTCATAAACTAATTATATTATTTAACCACAATCCTAAAACTTGTTTTATGATTTTCTTAGGAATGTGGGGTCTTTCTCTCATCTGTGTTTGTCACAAGTCATCTGTGTCTTTGTCTTTATCTTTGTGACATCTGGCCTTGTTACAACACTCATTTTGGTTGTACTGCAGTCACACACTGCCATTGTTGATGTTACTAAAAATGCAAATTATGAAGGCACTTCATTACTTCTTGTGAAGGGCTTCCATTCAACCACGAAGCCTACAATATTATATATTGTTGATTTCCTCATTTCGGAGTTGTTCCATTATATATATATACATATCGACAAATATATATATATATATATTAATATATATATATAATATATATATTATATATATATATAATCCAAAAGTATGTATGAGGATAGTGAGGCGTTGTAAGAATAAATGGTGTCAAAGTGATTGGTTATATTAATAGCGGAGACAGGTTGTGTTATGTTTCCTTAGTTATTCAATTTATTCATGGATGGGGTTATGAAAGAATTAGAGGTGGGGTGGCAGGAAATGGTGTTTAGAATGATGGAGAAGGAGTGGAGGGTACCACTACCTATTATATGCAGATTGATTTGGTTTTTTGTGAGCGAATCTGAAGAGGTTTGGCAGGGTGGTAAAGGAGGGTTTGAAAAGTAAAACGTATAAGAGTAAGGTATGGTTGTGAGTGAGGATAGCCCTACAGTGTGAAGTTATGTTAGAGGTGAGCAGCTGGAAACAAGTGTCTTGGAGTTTAAATATTTAGGGTATGTGTTTGGATGAGAAAGGAACGGATGAGCAGAGTGTAGTAGGAAGTTGTGAATGGCAGGAACTTGGCTGGTGCAAATGTAGTCCGTTTGTGTTGAAATGTAAAAGGACGAAGTCTGGGAAGTGCGCTAGGGTCTTGCAGAGGGTATGTTACCTGTGTTATTGTATAGTATGAGACTATGGTCTGGAATAAGAAGTAAGATCTAAAGTTCAATGTGTTCAGATGCACAAATCTTAGGGGACGTGCTAGGTGTGAGAAGAATTTGATAAAATGAGGGATATGAACGTATTAGAGAGTTGTGTGGTGGTTGAAGAAAGGGGTAAAACGAGAGAATAAATGGAAAAAGTATGTTGAGAGGTTTGGTCATGTGGAAAGAATGAATGATAGTCGGTTGGTTAAAGCGGATGTATAGCTGCGAGTGTTGTTGGGAACCTACCGGCTGGGAGACCGAGAAAAAGTGTGGATTGAGTCAGTAATAGGGTGTCTGAAGGAGGAGAAATTGTGGAGTTTGGCAGAGGCGGAGAAGAAAGGTGCACATATTAGGAGAGAATGGCGGGGTTGTTTGTAAGGGGGTATGGTTGTGGCCCTTTGGGTTGAGGGATAAACCCTAACCTTGACGAATTTACCATAGTGAAAATCCGTCGCGGTCTCGTGAAGCTTAGGGTGGATTTCTGATTTGCGACGAGTTCTCTTAGTTGGCTTAGTCAAAAAAATTATATAGATACCCAAACCATCCACATACCTTTAATAACTAAGTTATGGTCACAGCTGCATGACATTAACAACCACTATAACTAAAAACAGCCAATATTTGGCTTCGTCTAAATATACCATATTGATTACCCAACCCATCCATATACCTATCCAAACCCTTCTTAAATGTTGCAATCGATCAGCACTCAACCTCCCGTGGTAAACCATTCCAAAATTTAACAACCCTATTGCTGAAAGATGGCTTTTTATATCAAGATGTCATGCTTTCTTTCTTATTTTTCTTGTTATGCCCCTGGTCTCCCGTCCAGTGCTCTACTATTGAAGAAGTTTCTTTTGGTCTCTGTATTATCGGAGCCCTTTCAATAGATGAAAATTTTTGTGCATCATGTCCCCTCTATGAGTAATAGCCTTTCTACAGAAAAACATTCCTAACTCCTTCCACCTCTCCTCATAGCTCTTACCTCAAACCCAGAAATCATCCTGTGCCTACGTTGCACTCTCTCTAGATACTTCCTTAAAATAAGGTTTCGAAAACTTGCACATAATATTAAATTAGAGGCCTAGCGTAACTAATATAGAACTTCCCCCTAACTTTTTGCTTTCATAGACAACATTTGCGATTTATTTATCCCAGCATCTTATTAGCTAAATCCTTGCTTCTTAGTGATGCTTTGAAAGCTACTTTTCAAATTACTGCTTATAATCCACACCTAAATCGTTTTCTTGTCCACAGACTCAAGCCAAACCCCCATTCATATCATGATTAAAATTATTATTTGAGTTAACAAGGTGAAGAACCCTTACACTTCTTATTATTAAGATTCATTTGCCACTTATCGACAATCAAATAAGATTACAAATTCATTTTGAATCTTTATACATCTTCACTATTCCTAACGAGGTGGCAACTTTAGTATCATCTGCAAACTTAGAAACTTGCATTTAAGTCCCTGAACTAAATCATTTATATATATGAGGAACAATAGTGGCCCCCAACACTGCGACCCTATGGGACACCACTCTTCACTATTTCCCATGATGACTTTATTGCCATTAAGTTGTACAAACCACTCTTCACTATTTCCACAACCCCTCTTTAATCCAACCATGTTACCACTCCCCTATTACCACATTTCAATAACTTTCTTCATCAGCCTATATTGTGGGGAACCTTTATCAAAAGAGCTTTTGCTAAAGTCTAAATATATAATATCAAACTGGATCTCCTCGGTCAATTTCATAAAGTAATGTCTATCATAAATTCTAAAAGGTTTATCTGACAGACCTACCCTTTCTGAAAACCGTGCTGGGAGTCATTAGGACACTCTTTTTATTCTTCTAAATATTTCTCATATGACTTTCAGCAACTTTTCCAGACCTTTACAACCAGAGATAAATCATCATGGCCTATAATTTCCCAAATCCTTACTACCTTTCTTATAAAATAATCACAACATATGCCGTTTTCCAATCATCTGGTACCTCACCAAAATGTAACAGATCGCTCTAAAAATCAATTACAAGTTGCCTTTGCAATGCTTGGATGAACTACACCTTCCATTCAGAATAATCTACCATCCTCAAGATCCATCAGGTGCCTGCTACACTTTTACGTGGCTTGATACAATTAAAGCTATAAGCTAAAGCGTTACCTAATATCTCTCATACAACGTAACAAATTCAAAATTCTGTTAACATTTTCTTATTTCGCTCTACAAATTGCAATAACCACAAGTAACTTATATCTTTGTTCTCTCACACAAATATTTTATGCTAATCTTTTCCTTTTGAAGTAAAACACTGAAGACCCAAGTTAAATAGAGCATTTGGACATTTTAATGGTGTTGATCGAATCCCCTTATGCGTGATTTCCAATAAGATTTTCATTTACCAATTATAAATTTAATGCTAGGGATGTATACATTCTTATTTTTCGGATTTTTTAAATTTATTAAAAGCCTAAAAAACTTTTCTTCAGCCTGGATTCAGAACTTTTATGACAGCTATTCAGTTTCATTGCATAACATTACATATATCCTGTCCCTCTTCTTCCTCTTTTGCCTTGTGTCTATTGACTTGTTAAGCGAATTCGTTTCCCTTAAGTTGAGATAATTCACTATAATTTTCTAAATGCCATCATCCTCTCACTTGATTTTATACTATCCTTCTGTCCTATTTCTTAAAATAACATCTCTCTACTCGCTTTTATCTTTCATTTTAATTGAGGTATCTTCTTTAGTGCTACATCTCGATCTTCCACCAAACAGGTTTTTCTCTTTGCCACCCTAATGGGTTTCATCTTTAAGAACTACACTGCGCACTAATACTATAATTCATTCCACAAATACCGCCTTAAAAATGTTTCCCACATGATAAAACAGTTTTAGGTCATTTAAAACTGGCTTTATCCAGATCAGTGATATATTTATTAGGTAGCATATCTCGACATAATTGGTGTTTAAACTCACCAATCTTGGTATAATCTTTAAGAAATATTTTCCTGTATGGATGCCTTGCAATTTGCGGACTCCATCATCATAACACAAATTCATCATTAAAAAACTAAAAAATCTTTATTTTATAAGGTTATAGTTCTTACACTAAACTTCTTTCACAACCAAGTTCTCACTCAACTACTCTTAAATCTCTACAAAGTCCGACCACCATACTTTTCATCTGTTTGGTTAATCTAATCCTAAGATCATAAAAACGTTGCATCTGCCCTGTCTTGCTACTTTGTGCTTTCCTCCCTGTGCAAAGAAAGCTTGAGTTTGATTGGTTCTATCAATGAAATACGGAACAATTCTTGTGCTTCGAATATATATGGTGTACCGTACTCACGCTAAATACAAATTAATCCCATTATAATACAGAGAGCGACATGCTCTTTCGTTGATCATTTTAAATGCGAAGGAATATCACCAATTCGAATCAATGCCATGAAAATTAAAGTAAATTCAACTCCTCTACTCTAATAAGACCTGTACGTCTTTTTCTTTCATTCTATTAGAGAAACTAAATGAACTCGCTTCCTATAAATTTCGTAATTTCACAATTATCGCGTCTAAATTCTTGGACTCGAGCCAAGGAAATGTAACGGTATAAATGGGCCAGGACGACTACTCTATCCTCGAATTTAATCTCCGTGTCCGTACATAGAAAGACCTCCACCTCTACCCACACGGGCTCAATTCTAAAGTAATTCATGCCAACCTCTTCCGCTTTCTTAGCACCGTAAACAACGATACATTAATACCACCGATTTATGAATACTATCCGGTAATTTTATATTTGATTTACCGTATGATGCATACAAAACTCCCACCCTTTCTCTCTACGCTACATAAATAGCGGCTTGGTATTATAAATAGTTGTGAATATCCGTCTATTTCATATGAATTCCATTTATAGAAATTTAGGCCCTTATTTAAAGAAAATGACTTAAGATTGCTAGAGAGAGTACCAACGTTAGAACAAAAAGGGAGATTTCTGAGTTTGAGGGTAATATCTGAATTGAATGACACGAGCTGAAGGAAGGTTAAGTGCAAATAATCTTATTTTTGTTGTAGGACAAGTGTTGATTTCTCAGTATGGGAGCGTGATAGGATTTTATCTCTAATGTGTATCCTGTTAGAACATTGAATATTATTTTTACATTTCTTATAATTAAAACATCTTATCGGAGATATTCTCAATTAATTTTTTCATAGTACGGCTTAGAGCTTACGAGGTAATTCGATGTTGTGGAGACCAGCGGGCATAATAAGAACAAATTGAGAGAGAAGAAAGACAATGGCAACATAACTTCATATTAGGAAAAATGTCTTTTTCATTCTGTAATATGTGTGGATTAGATTTTGACATTGCCTTAAAGCCCAGCAGGAGGTTGTTGGGTGCAACTCGATTCGCAAACAGTATATAAAAATAGGTGACTCTTGCCGAATGACGCGTGTATATGGTTTATCAATTTGTCCTTGTTTGGTACATACGAAGAGTCCAATGAGTTTTTCCTCAACTAAAGGCAATTGGCACTACCGTTTAATTCTTAGTTACGTCCTGTGAGCTCTATTGAAGGGTTAAGAATTGACGCATGTTACCTATTCAAAGCTTTATTTAAAGCTGTAGTGTGGTTAGCATGTATAATACTTTTGTTTAGTTTGTGTTTATTTTTATATTTCTTAAGTTTGTATGTGGTTGCACCTGCATTCCATCCTCTGTATTTCTACATTTAGGATCGTCTTTTTGTTATCTTGTGCGATTTTCTAATAGCCCTTTTGAAAAAAAAATATGAAGCCAAAGTTTCCCTGGGATTAAACCATGATTGAACATGTGTTTTAGGACTCTCCTGTGTTATTCCATAAGTATTGATACCGTTTAAGATTTGACCTAGAGGGCCTAGAGGTTCTTTGTGGATTGTGAGTATGTTGTTTGGTGATTGGTATTGGCTTGACTGGGACAGGTTTGGATAGGCCATTCTGTGGCCTTCTTACTGTCTTTTATTTCTAATGTCTAATATTCTAATCAAACGGACCTACAACGCCGTCATCTTGTTTTGTGTTACGATTATTGCCCTTTCAATGAATGCACGTCTTCAGAACTTCGGCATAGCTATACCCCAGAGCGGAACTAAGCAATAAAGCAGGACATCACTGTAATCATAGATTATTCAGTTTGGCATATACTGTTTCTCTCAATCGAGAAATTCCTTGGTGAGCATTTTTTTCTAAATTTGTGCTAATTTGACCAACAGAGTTAAGCGAAACCACGCAAAACTTAAAACTCCCATGCAATAAATTGTTTCCATTCTTTTCCTTCTATAAGAGCTAACAAACGTGTCCATATAAAATCTATAGAAATGGCTTTTGTTTTGTGATGCTTTTGCGATTGGATAAAGATCTCAGGACTGTTAAGTATAGGGATGGGCCCGAATATCAAAAATATCGATAAATCGATATTTTAAAAAAATATCAAATTACTTTCAATAATTCGATATCGTGTAAACAAAACTTACCTCCTAACTTAAAGAGATTAATTGACACAATTGACACCGAGTTATTTACGCACAAAAAAAAAGTAATAAAAACGTGCTCTACATCCCTATAAATAATATATAATTAGAAAAAATAATAAAAATATTCAATTAAAGAGGACTTGACTGCAGGAAATTTAGAACATTTTTCTAGCATAGCGAAAGTATTATTGTGTAAGAAACTTTATTAAAGGAGAAACGGTGTACTTTAACAGTAATGAATCTGATCAATGGAAAAAATTAAAGAAGGTAGAACATAAGACATGCCAATAGTGATCTCTAGTCTGTGAGAAGAAGTTCAATAATATTTGGTTAGGCCATAGGGCATTATTCTGTGTCTTGGAGTCTCCATTACTGAGTTCCCATGAATCAGCCAATACGTAACCCTCTCTCTCATAGCATACGAATAGAAAGATCCCTTAGCGATATTAAAGCTATTATAGGAATGTTCTCACTATGATGAACTTAGGTACTTTAATAATGATATATAGCACTTATATCTGAAATACAGAATCTGGGTCGGGGTCAGATAGTATCATACAGTATTTCAGGGAATTACTCCTCCTTTAGTAGTATAATATATAATTGTCAGTATATATATATGTAAGGAAAATTTTGTGAACATAAACAACCAAATATGTCGATTATATATAATAGTAAATAACTAACCTTTCAGGGTAATTAAACTTATTACTATCTAATTACATAATTATATAAAAACTATTAAATCATTATAATAATTAATAGTACAAATGTTATGCATTATAAAATATAAATATTCTCATTTCAATAGACGATAGTTAGGTGGAGTGTGTATCAACCCAGGTACATTAATGTTGCTGTAACTCTGTAATAAAGCATATTTTATTAATATATATAAAAAATATTTTTTATATAAATATACACAGCTAGTTTAAAAAAATTGTATATCAATCTAATGTAAGCGTTATTTAAATTATCACCGTTGTCGTAGTAGGGGATGGAAGAACTAACCCGTGGTCGGATCACATCGTGGCGCACAATGAATGTTGTCCCACTGAGGTTCGCACGTGTATATCGGATTATTTCTAGTTAATTAAACGAATGAATTATACAGTTTATAGGTTGTGGGGTCTGTGCGATGAGTTCAAACGATTCATATCATAATGTAACAAAACAAAAATATTCGTTACGATAAAAAAACTCAGTTTGAAAGAGTAGAATATTGTCCAAATCCGGCCACCTACAGACCTTCTAAACGATACAATAAAAGATTTTATCAAGTGAATGTGGCTCGAAAATGAGCAATATTCTTTATATATCTAGTAATAGATAAAATAACAGGAAAAAGAGTGAGAAATATATATATATTATATATTAGTACCTAATTATTATAGTGAGGTGAGGGTATAGGGAACCCCACCTAACCTTGAGAGGTGATGAAGGAAGGTTAAGGTGAGAAGAGGTATAATAAAATGCCAGGTAAATCGTATTCGGGTTTGTAAGTTAAGCAGTATTATATAATGAAGGTACCAATAAAAAGTCTCACAATATGAATTTTCAAGAGCCATATAGAAAGTGTAGTTTTTAATGAGTTCGTTGCATGGATCATAAAAAAAAAACCGGACCAGAAAATAATAAACTGACATAATAACCATAAGAGATGAAATAATGATAAGTAAATAAATTATTTCAGTACGCCAAACCTAAATTTAAAACCTGGAATTTTTAAACGCTAAAACCCTATTTAAATTAATATATATAATATTCTAAAATAAATATAACAAGAAATAAATAATATTTAAATTAATACATCATTCTGCGAGCACTATCTATACAAAGAATCGAATTACTATTGCTTAAACTTGCGTTACAAATAAATAAAAAGAGAATAAACATTACAATTACTATTGTAATATCTAACCTAATAAATAAAAGTGGGGAAAGCTAATTCTAGTATATAAATATC
Source organism: Trachelipus rathkii (assembly GCA_015478945.1). Taxonomy (NCBI): domain Eukaryota; kingdom Metazoa; phylum Arthropoda; class Malacostraca; order Isopoda; family Trachelipodidae; genus Trachelipus; species Trachelipus rathkii. The sequence continues at coordinate 7,854 of JABUQX010127147.1, read as the reverse complement.
TATTCAATAATGAGCTATATATATTGTCTAGCTATAATCCAAATTAGTGTAAAAAGGTATACAGCTTAAAAACCTCATACTAGTTGAATGAAATAACGTCAAAATAGTCCTTATAAATAATTTGACAAGAAGTCTGGATATGAGGTGTGATATAAATTATTTTAGTATACCTTATAATAACTATATATTAGTAGTGAGTGATTAAATTGTATATATATTATATAGTATATGTAATAGTATATATATTAATATATTATATATATTAATTATATATATTATATTAATAATTATTATGTTTACTCAGTAACCCTAATTATATACTAGTATGAATTATAAGTATAAATCTTCAGTCTCCAAAAGCACAGCAGACGCTCCGACTTGCTGATGGTTATTCTGCTCTTCATTATACGTACTTATATAAGATATATTACTGTAGACGTTAATGACTATATTTTATATACTGATTATCGAAAACTAAGATTAATATTAATATTGAATCTGAAATATAATTTACCTCATATATTATTAATCACCAAATAATAGATGAAGAAATTACAGGTATGAGGCCAAGATATCACTCACGGTACTAATTTTAACTCATAGATACCTAGATACCCTAATAGAATACCTTGTTAATACTCCCACACAGATTAATAAATTAATGTGTTACCAGATTACTTGCTCCTTAGAATACCAATACCCCGATAACCCGATAACTATTACGGGTATACCATTCCCCTATTTTATATATATTGTTATAGTATATATAATATATATATTATATAGTATTTTATAAATAAATGTATCCATGATTTTTGATAATTAAGTGTATATTAATTAATTTAAACTCTCATTAATATATATATATATATCATTATATATCATATACATATAATTATTATATTAATATATTATTAGCCTACTCTCTTCTCTCTTCTCTTACATCTCTCTCTTACTCTCATCTCGACTTATTCATTCTACTCTCGTTCTCTACTCTTTCTCTCTCTCTCTCTCTCTTTCTCTTACTCTCTCTCTCTCTCTACTTCTTCTCGTTCTTCCTCCTTTTCTCTGCTCTGTAAGTTCTCTCAGCGTGCTAATCTACTATAAGATGTCAACGTTAATCTCGATTCGTATATCTCTCCATCTTCCTTCCTTGTTTGTGCTGACGGCATACTACGTTCATTTGTAGCACGTATATTAATTAAATTGATGGTATTTGAAAAGTGGGGATTGCCTTTATTTATTTTGCGATGAAATGGAGAATGCCGCGAAATGCGAATCGACCTTATATGTAATGGTGAAGTCTCAACAATTGGAATGTCACAAAATACAGGAAGTCTTTGAGATCTCGAGAGTAAAATTTAATTGATGTAAGGACGTTCAACTTCATGGTCATAGTGTTTGTGATCTCAATAACTCGCTATTGCCACCTCTCATGTCTATACACTGGTCTATCGTCATAACAGGTGTAGGATTCAAGATGTTTTCTCTATTATCAATCCCGATTTATGATATAACAACCATTACTAGGTGACTTCAATGATAAAACCAACCTTTTTATATCTCAAGTAGGAACTTTCGCCCTAGTATTTTATCTATTTAATTTTGTGATTGTAATATTAAAGTATGTGAGATAATTGACGAAGAGTGAATGTGTCGATTTAACAGTATTTGAGTAGGTTAGCGCAGTTATTTACAAAGTTCCTCGTGTCCCGCCCTTCTCTGACGCGCATATGTGGCTCCTCTCCTCCGAAACTGATTGATGCCTGTGTCCCAAGAGAGTAACTCATGTTGCCTACTTTGCATCCCTCGTCAAAATTCAAATCCCAACGCTCACAGGTTGTCTCAAAATAACCTTACAATGTAATGTTATCGGTTTAATGATATAATTCCAGTCTCGATGTTTCAGATATATCTTTCAAGTAGAAATTTTTAGAAAAGGATATGAATCCGAATTGAATTTCAAGGCTTCCGTTATTAACAAAGTATGTTTTATATTTTTGTATAAAGTCGCGTGGGAAAGGTAGAGACTTAGATTATTATGATGTCAAAGGTAAATTGAGTAAATGAGTTCAGTCCCTTTTAAAATCCCCCTCAAAGAAATCTTCATTTTATGGGAGACTATTTTATTTTCTTATTTTATGTTCCATCCCAAAGCCACTTTAAACACACATCCATATATAGCATTTTTATTTATGGTCTTATACATTATGTGACTATTATATAGAGGCTGTACCCGAAATCTTTATCCAGAGTTAGGTTATGTAATTTAAATTTATTATTGTTAAAATTATTGTTATATTATTATTATTATATAATTATTGTTTTATTTTGTTTATTAAATATTTAGTGTTTTGCTGTCTGCTATATATTGTGACTGCTGATGTATAATTCCTTAAAGTTCTATATTTCAACACTTTCTAATTCTTAATCTTGATCGACCCTTTCTATTTACTTGTGTTCCCCTCTTCTGAAAGAACTGCCTTTTCTATTAGATTAACTTTTCAAGCTTCTTGAGTCCTAACACGAAGCCCTTCCATAAACGTTATGGTTATCTGACTTCTACAGATATCATCCGAATCGCAATTCTCCGTAGATATACTATAAATAATAATATATAAATATCTATATATATTTTTTTAAACCAAATTTTAGAAAGTACAGACTTCAATACCACTTTTAGTATTCCATTGGGGGTTTATTGGGCTTTTTATAGCATTTTTGGTCTATTTGAGTTCTAGCCTCATTTTTTCAATATCTAATTGTTCTTTATTTTCGGGGTGTATGTACCAATAAAATTAATAGAAGCTCATCAACCCAATCAATTTGTAATTATTTATTTTTATATTTTTTTTTTCGGGATAATTTGCAAAAACAATGGATCCTCAATTTTAGTATTATTTTAGACTTTTAAATGATTCCTTTACTTAATATTTAAATTATTATGTAGATAAGCTTTAGTTACTTAGCTCAGATTTAACAATATATATAGTGTAGTCAGTAAGCTTAACACCCTGTCGTATTGTTTAATAATCATTAATCTGACTATATACATAAGTTAATACTTATTTCCACATATATTTTATGAAATTTAATTTATTTGTTTCAAATAATTGTTACACCTATGTAGAAGTTGATATCGCCCTAAAAAATTAATTTTATTTGAGCACTTTAAAAATATATTCTCCCTGAACGGACTTCATACACCACTAGCTACATGGTAAGTTCATATAGAAAATAGATTACTAGAGTACTTACATTTCTATTGTTGGAGTTAAATAACATACTCTAGATGTTCACATAATAATGTGAAAAGTGATCGCTTTAAAGCTAGCTTTTTAAATATAAAATTATCATTACCAAGTATAAAAGTTAATTGCAAACTGATAATTTAGCGTGACATTTTAATACTAAACGCCAATTACATTCCAATAAATAATTACAACCATTATTCCATATTCCTTAAAAATATAAAGAACTTATAAATAGATTAGGTAGTAATACTAAGATTAGATTGTAGAAGATTTAAGTATAGCTTAAATTTACTCTAAAAACGAGAGCTATTGGAGATTCGGCTTACCTTCCATTTTGTAATGTATCAAGATTATGGTGGTCTTTTTAGTATAATGAATCTACTTACCAGTTTTGTGTACCTAAAGAGTAACAAATTTTTCCTATAGCCATAATGTTATTATATCTCCTATACAGGTTATAATTTGTCCTAACTCTCTATCTGAATTTAAGACTCACAATTTTCCACTCCGAGCTTAAGCGTAATTTGATACCTCTCAACTGATATACATTTTCCATTTCTCTAATGCATGATGCCATAATAAGTGCCACCACTGGACTTCCGATGGTATTCTGATAACAAGGGTTCGATAATACCTCCAACGTATATGGCTCATATCTCTTCATTAACATCCCTAATCCACCTATAACGCTCTACATATATAATCTTCACTCCTTGTCCGCTAGGTCAGGTAAGTCAGGCAATCCCATCGGTATATTCTCAGACTAAGCGCTCATAAGGTACAAAAGTGAATTAATTCAAGCTTTCATTCGAGTTTAACATATGTATTTGCCGCTCTTGTAAGTCCAGTAATTATAATAAATAATTAACTTAGAAAAATTTTTACACTGTCATTTTGAGCGTATATTTATTATGTACAACTCAAGAGGTTGCAGCTAATAGGTAGTTCGAACCCTTTAGAGTAAAGTACTAAACTTAATTATCACACTCCATATTTTCAATCTATTACTATCTACTCTCCTTTACTTACTCTCATTATGCTCACCTCCTCCTCAACCTTTTCCTCTCCATTCTTCTCTCTCTCCCTCATTACCCTCGTTCTCCCAACCAGCGCCGCCGTTCCTTTCACCGCTCTCCTACTCCACATTCGTCAACCTTTGCTATACCTTACCACCATCCGGTCAACAGCTTCTCAGCCTCCATTCCCCACCTACCCCCGATCAACAGGGGATTTGTTTGAATTCCAAAAGCCACTTCATTATCCGGTAGTGGCGCCTCAGTTACATATACGTGCATTCATTCTCGAGTTGAAAACTTTACTATATTTTCCTCCTTGTTAAACACTCGCTGCATGTTTTCGAAGTCGCGAGACATTGGTGTATTTTAGCGCTGTATCTTCTTATGGTGATTACCCCTTTTTCAGACTTTTCTCATTTCTTCAACTACTACATTGTTTCGTTCTCTTTCTCTCTCCTCCTCGGTCCTTCCATTTTTCCCTTCCTCGGCATCCGGTTTTACTAATTCGCCTAATTTGGTTTCCGGTTCCCTCATCATCCGTTCATGGCTTTCCTCGGGTGTTTACTTTCGAGTTTCTAAACCTCAGTTCCTGACTTATGGCTGTCCTCTCGAACGTATTCGGCTCTGGCCGCCACTTTCACTTTCGGCTCCGTCTCGCCGAAACTTTCATTTAGCAATTTAGTCGCATACAATTTAATTGTGTCGATATTAACAGCTTGGAAAACCAAGGTCGAGAGCATTTCCGTTGTTGGGATTCAACGCTTTCGAGAATTTCTGATAAACCACGTTTTTACCTGACATTTGACCCCCTCCTTTTGCGTTCATTTTTCCCGTTCGTCCACGCCTCCTACATCCTACTCTCCTCTTCTAGGGACTCCGTCCCTAAAGGGGGGGGTAAATGTAGCCTCTCTCTCTCTCTCTCTCTCTCTCTCCTCTCTCCTCTCTCTCTCTCCTCTCTCTCTCCTCTCTCTCTCTCCTCTCTCTTCCTCTCTCTCTCTCTCCCTCCTTCCGCTCTGTAAGTTTCCCGCGCATTCGCTAGATGTCGTCTCGTTCGTCTCCCTCTCTCTTCCTCTTGTGTTCGCCATTTTGAAGTATGCGTTATTTTTCCCTCTCTCTTCCTCTTGTGTTCGCCATTTTGAAGTATGCGTTATTTTCCATGCTCCTATTTATGCTTGTACGATGATCATGGCTCAGATGTAACTGACCTTGCTCAATTGGGGAAGAGAAAACGTAGTTTTCAATGACTCAACTACTCAGTTTATCTGTTACTATATAATCTATCATCATAACTGGTTTCATATTTTTTCGTATGTTCTTTTAACAGTATTTGGTAGTGTTAGCCATTTACATTTGCGGGTGTCAAAATATTGCTTATTAATTTAAATTCTCCGTGTTTCATATTTTTCATAGTTTTTAAGTCAATTCTCATTTATTAATGCATGCTAAATTTACGTTATTAAAAGTGTTTAATTAATTTTTAGTATTTAAATTCTCGTAATTATTTTATTTTCAAAAATATAATAGTCATCCTTAAATCCCCCCTCAAAGAAAACTTTCATTTCAGGGGAAACTATTTTATTTTTTATTTTGTATTAGCATTTTTTATTTATGTTCTTATACATTTGAATTCATGTATTTGGTATTATGTATTATTATATTGTTAAATTATTGTTATTTATTATATATATTGTTTATTTGTTTAAATATAGGCTTGCTGAATACTGACAATTCCTAGTTTTCTTCATCCTTCATTCAAATGAACCCCTTCATTCTGTCACTCCAGGGTCACCAGAATGAAGGGGTTCATTTGAATGAAGGATGAAGAAAACTAGGAATTGTCAGTATTCAGCAAGCCTATATTTAAACAAATAAACAATATATATAATAAATAACAATAATTTAACAATATAATAATACATAATACTAAATACATGAATTCAAATGTATAAGAACATAAATAAAAATGCTATAAAAATAAGAAAATAAAATAGTTTCCCCTGAAATGAAGTTTTCTTTGAGGGGGGATTTAAGGATGACTATTATATTTTGAAATAATAATTAACACAAATTCAAATACAAAAATTAATTAAACACTTGTAATAACGTAAATTTAGCATGCAATTAATAAATGAAATTGACTTAAAAACTATGAAAAATATGAAACACGAGAATAAATTCAATAACAATATTTTGACACCGCAAAATGTAAAATGGCTAACACTACTCAAATACTGTTAAACGAACATACCCAATACTTTTCACAAAAATAATATGATACAGGGCAAAATCACTGATAAAAAGGTGGTTGTTGAAGTCACTGAAAACTACGGATTGATATTGAAACATCTGAACCACTGAACAGTTAATATCAAAGCCTTTTCATCACAAATAAATAGGAGCATGGAAAATAACGCATACTTCAAAATGGCGAACACAAGAGGAAGAGAGAGGGAGACGAACGAGACGACATCTAGCGAATGCGCGGGAAACTTACAGAGCGGAAGGGGGGAGAGAGAGAGAGAGAGAGAGAGAGATGTCAGAGGCTACAATATATATATATTATATATATATATATAATATATATATATATATATATATAATATATATAATATATATATATTTATATATATATATATATATATATATATAATATATATATTATTTATATATAGATATATATATAATAAATAATATAATATATATATATATATATTTATTTATAATTATATATTATGTAATATATATTAATTTATATATATATATATATATATTAATAATATATAATATATTCTAACTGACCCATAATAGGGGCTCAGCCGACGGGGAACAGAATAAGGGGGGACGTTTTCGATACCGTTTAGGAGGTATGGTGATGATAGCTAAGTAATACCCCGCGTTAATCTACCAAATATATAACCAATGGTAGCAGAAGGGTGTTCCGGTGAAGACCCTCCCGGTAAAGGTGAGTGAATAAAATGTATAACCATACCCTGTCTGTAATCCTACGGGAAGGATCGAAAGTAGGATCCCGTATCTTACCTTCCATCGGTGTATACGGTCAACCCGTGAGGGTACACATATTATAAGTAAATTTAAAAAAAATTAAATGTGATTTTTTAAACTTAAATGTCAGTATACCCCTCTAAAGGTAATATATATAGTAACCAACCCCTATAAGATCAGTGGTATAATCATATAATATTGCGGTATGTGTCTTCCTCGCGCCTTCCGGGGGAACGACAGGGTAGGACTATATATCTCCCCCCTCACGGGGTTGAGTAGGTGTACTCCGGAACCTCACCTCGCTTACTTAGGTATTAATTTAGTAGGTGTCACGGTGGGTTCCTTTCAGCTCACTTCACCCTATCGTAGTGAGTGATATGGATAAAACGTTATACTCCATACCCTTATATTTCTGTTCTACCTAAACGTTCGGCTCGATACTAACCTCCTTATAATTGGGCCTAGTTTATTAATATATTAATATATATTATATTTATGATGTTCGTGACTATATGCATATTCTCTCTATATATATATATATATATGTGAGTGTCTTATATATAGTATAATATATATATATA
>JABUQX010127146.1:10000-27500 GCA_015478945.1 Trachelipus rathkii | reverse complement strand
GTGACATGTCCTTAATAACGAGAAATGTTTTAAGTCTCACCATTTCAAAAAGAGTTGCATGGGTGAACTCACCCACTATTTGTATGTGTAATACAGACAGAGACAAAACTTGCATAGATAAATAGATAACGTAACTCATATATGAAATGTTACAATAAAGGTAAAGCAAAGAAAAACAACTCAAGAACTGTTTTGGTGTTTTCAGAGATTTTGTCATAGTCACGTAGAAGGTTTGTTCTGGTAAAAATATGAAGAAACTCGAGTTTATAGACTCTATTGTCCAACGTTTTTCCATGTTGGGATCCCATGTTAGTATTATTCATTTTAATAGTTACAAAAAAAAAACTAAAAAAAACTCCTCAATGGCTTACATATAAACACTGTAAGAAGTATATATATATATATATATATATATATATATATATATATATATATATATATATATATATATATATATATATATATATATATATATATATATATATATAGCAAGTATATATATATATATATATATATATTTATAAATTTATATATATATATATATATATATATACAGCATATATATATATATATATATATATATATATATATATATATATATATATATATATATATATATATATGTTATCAGTAGGATCTTTCACCGAAAGGGTATATTTATTAAATTTCTGTATTTTTCCCATTTTAGAAGTTTTCTTTAAACAATAAACAATAAGAAAAAGTTGCCAGTAGCTTCAAACGGTTGTAATACGAAGAATCTAATCAAAGAAATATTAAAGTTTAAATCTATGTAAACTAACGAAACTCAACATAGCCTTACTTAACGTATCATAACCTCACTTAATGTAATTTATTTTTATATTTATAATTTATTTCACTTTGCATTGTTTAAAAAAATGGATTTGACACCAAGAGCGCTTTGTACATTTTGTTCGATAACGTACAGAGAAAAAAAAAAAAAACCAAACTTTTAACTTTTTTTTTTTTTTATTAATTAAAAATTTAGAGGAGAAAGATCTTACCGAATATATATATATATATATATATATATATATATATATATATATATATATATATATATATATATATATATATATATATATATATATATATATATATATATATATATAAAAAAGATATTAATAAATATATATATATATATATATATATATATATATATATATATATATATATATATATATATATATATATATATATATATATATATATATATATATATATATATAATATATATATATATATATATATATATATATATATATATATATATATATATATATATATATATTGATAATGTAATAAAAATTATATAAAAAAAATGAAAAAAATATAGCAATAAAAAGTACCATAAATGAAAACATGGGTTTCCAAATAAAAATATTATGAAAACAAAAGAAAATGGAAATTTTAAAAATTGTTCATTAGGAAAGACAAGGAAAGAAACGAGTGGTCTCATGTTCAATACATAAAAAAGGAAAAGAAATTTTTGGCAGGAATTTGTAATGGATTGGGGAGGAATTGTTGATTGGTATTCCTAGGAATGGTAAATGAAAGTAATTTAGCTATTTCATAGAGTTTTCTGGGAAATAAAGAATAATATTTATTATGATTAATAATATATAGTATATATATATATAGCTATGATGATATGGTATGATATATATATGAGGTGAGATATATATAGGGTATAGATATTATATATGATATATATATATTATATATATATATATATATAAGATATATATATATATATATATATATATATATATATATATATATGAAAAGTCCGATTGCTTAATTGTATAAAACCCCAAGCATATAAACAGGATGTAGAAATCCCATATTATAATTAATTAATGATATTTAGAACTATTTGGAAAAACATATTTTGAAATAACATTTTACTTCAATAATATTCTCACGATATTAATAATTTTCTCACGGTTTTTCCTAAGGGTTTTTCCCAATTTCACAATAGTATTTTCATATTATATTTTCTTTTGCATAAAAGTTGTAATTTCGAAATACATCGCCGGATACCCATCCTATTGCTAAAACAAAAATAAGATTTCGGTAACCAACTAATGGGTATAAAAGGCAAGGATCATGGCTAGAGCTCATTATTCCGACCTATCAACTAGTATACAAAAGCAAAAACGACAGTCTAATTTTATCAAGTGAAACCAAATCGAAATAACGTAAAAACTCTAAGTCCATTTGAACTTAGAAACTTTTCCAATTAATTTTCACTCAGTAAAATTATACAAGATTTTATAAACTTTTAAAGACGAAAAACGCGATCTCATTTTAACAAACTTAGAATTTGAATTCATTTAAAACAATTTTTAAAATTATTATTTTAAATAAAATAATCTTAAAAAATCCGTCAACCCCAATACTAACTTTACAGTTTTGGTGACGTAAGTAGACAAAGCAGTTTAATTTTAAATTATTATTATTTGAAAACTTTCAATTTAAAAGTTTATTTTAATTTTGAAATATTATTTTCGAATTTTCAAATTTTTGAAATTTATTTAACTTCAAAACTTTTTGAGATAAAAATATTAAATATTTATTTTTATTGTTAAAATTTTTTTATTGTTGTAAATTTCGAAGCCATTTTAGTTGCAAAACAAATTAACTTCGAAATAACAATAATGAGATAATAATAACAATAAAAATAATAATAATAATATTAATAATAATAATAATAATAATAATAATAATAATAATAATAATAATAATAATAATAATAATAATAATAATAATATTAATAATAATAATAATAATATTAATAATAATAATAATAATAATAATAATATTAATAATAATAATAATATTATTAATAATAATAATAATATTGATAAAATAATAATAATAGAAAGGAAATTGCTGTCTACAACGATTCTAGACATTAATACGTCATATTAGCATCACAAGATATTCATACCTACGTCATTTATTTGAACGCGAGTAACATATATTTAAACACATAAACTTACATGACTATGTGTGAACCAGGTAACTGGGCGTAAAAAGATATATTTACGTGTGTGCCAGGAACACACAAATTATGTACATTTATGTGTAGCGCGAGACTAAAAATTATAAATATTTTTCTTAGCATACCACATAAACTAATATATATATACTCATGAAAATATATACGATATATAATATAATATAATATATATATATGATATGTATATATATGTTTGGTAACAAATATATATATATATAAAATATATATATATATATATATATATATATATATATATATATATATATATATATATATATATATATATATATATATATATATATATAATTTATTTATTTTTATTATGTGTTAGACCACAGAAAGACCCCTCTGGGTTTCGTAGTTTTGTTTGTTTTTATTTTCGAAATTTCACTTCGAAATTTCGTTAAGTTTCGTTAAGTTATGTAGTTTCAAAAATTCATAATTTCATAGTCTTATGTTCATTTTTTATGATTTGAGTTTTCATTTAATTAAAAATACAAATCTAACATTCTGAAATTAACTTTGATAAACATTTGCAATAATTAAATATTGATAAATTAGAACTGTACAAACTAGTCCATTGAAATAATAGAGTAAAACAAATTTTGTGATTGTTAGACCACAAGAAAACATATGCCTATATAAATAAACCTTAATAAATTAATTTAAGAAGAATTGGTCTTTAACAAACCGTATGAAAGGGCAGTCGAGAAGCATTCACTGCATGGAATGAAAGATCTGGAGTTATCTTTCATTTTTAACCTTAAAAGAGAGGTGTGATGGTTAATGAATTTCGCTTAACAAAATTTGAACCAACCAGGGCTAAATACCCGACCTAAAAAGACTTCTTGACTTAAATACAACTCCAGCGGAATAAAATATTTACTCTAGAAAATAATAGAAAATAATATATATATAATAATATATAAATACATACACAAGCTGTGTACACATAACAGCAAGTCTTCAAGAAGCTGAAACTTTTGATATCAGAAAAGACATATCAATAATAATAAAGGTAATTTGCAACGTCCAAATTGACGTGCAAACATTTATAGAAAACTCTTAATATTACAGTCATATCATCACGGGGAACTTCAAACTTCAATTACAACCGTCACGCCCCTCGTCAGATTTGGCGTCCGATAAAGGGACTAGTACGTCCGATAAAGGGACTAGTACAGACCAGTACAGACTAGTACAGACTAGTACGTCCAAGAAAAGGACTAGTAGAAACTACTGATGAAAAAAATCAAAAATCTGAAAGAAAATCCGTCAAATTTGATCACAAAAGCTGCCATAAAAATTTTTTCGCGGGGCATCAGACAAATAATCTCCCGAAGAAAGTCAATTATTTCTCAATGGTTCGAGCTGAAACCCATTTATGTGCTACAGAAGATAAAAACAAGAAACCCAGAGGAACGAAACAAAAATTTTACCTTTTCTGTCAGGCACAGGGTATCGCAGCAAAAAGATAAAAGGTTAGTGTGTTCATTCTCTCATTTTAATTGTATCTGTATCTCATACTTGTGATAGACCCACTCAGGTCGCAAGTAAAAAATTTGCCTATATATATATATATATATATATATATATATATATATATATATATATATATATATATATATATATATATATATATATAATATATAGCATATAGCATATATATATGGCTCTTCTAGAGGCTGATATATATATATATATATATATATATATATATATATATATATATATATAATATATATATATAAGAGTATCTTTATAAATACCTTGTAAGGTAAAGGGAAATATCTGCAGTAATTCTTCCTTCCATAAAAATCCCCTAAAGCAAATTTAAAGTAAAAATTTTATTGCCTCTCATATTGCCTCTCAATAAAAATCACTTTATAATTAGTAGTCATATCCCACTTGTTATAAAATAACATAACAAATTACATGACAAAGAAATTCTATCTTTATAAAATTTTTTTAAAACTTTCTAATATAGAAAGCACAATTTAAAGACTAGACACTTCATTCACAAGCTCGTAGGTAAATACGCTTAATACGATTAAAGTATCACATTTTTACTTATATTTGTAAAACACGAAGCATTTATAACACTTTCTATAAAACTTTCTCTTCATATTAACTAAACAGAAAAATCACTTTTAGAAATCACTTAAAATTTGCACGTAAAAATAACGCAAACTATAGTGAAAGAAAGTAAAATTCATAGACACTTTCATTTTAGAAATTAAATATATATAATAATATATAGCAAGCACTATAAACATTCATTTCACTTAAATAAAGAATTTCATTTATGAAAGAGATTTCTTTTGTTGACAGAAGTCAAGACAAAGTATTATCATAAGAAATATCCGGTATTCATTTCCTGTCAAGATATTTGGAGAATATTTTACTCGTAAAGCAATCTTTGTTCAATAATCCAAATATATATATATATATATATATATATATATATATATATATATATATATATATATATATATATATATATATATATATATATATATATATATATATATATATATATATATATATATATATATATATGGTAAAATACCCCATAATAATAATTTTAACACACAAGTGTGTGTGTATGAATGTATTGAATTCATACAAGGTGGAAAAAAATTCACATTTTTTATTACAAGTTAGTAAAATAAAGTAACATTTTTTTTTTGCTCCACTCCAAATCAATTTGAAAACGGACAGAAAACGACAAAAAACGCGTTCACTTTAATTTTAATTTCAATATTCATTGCTTTTAGACGAAGGTAACATATTCTTTGAGACATCATCTCGGAACATCCTTAATACTTAACCCTTTCGCTGCTGGGGACGTCAACGTTGTCGGTACGAGTAATTGTCTTTCGTATGACTGATGCCGACTATGTGTCGTCATAAATCGTATTCGTTCTATATGTATTTCAGTTATGGAATCTTCGTTTTTTTTCTAAATATACGTTATGCTACATTTATCTAGTGACATTTGGCAATTTTAAGAGCAGTGCGAGGGTATAAAAACAGGTCTGTTCTTTGATTTTAGTCAGTATGAACCAAGCGCAGAGAGCGGGGAGATGTTACAAAGCTCGGTTTCATTGAAAATTTGGCTTAGTATTCTAGATGCGGGGATGATTTTTTATAATTGTATCACCCTTATCCCCCATCCAAATAGCTTTCATCTTTACTTGAGAGCCCTTCATTCTCCTACTTTTCTCCCCTACCCCTTTACCCCTCCCCCCGCCTTTGCCTCATTGTTTGCAAAATTTCCTATTTCTTCCTTTGTATATATATATATATAAAGAAAGAGAAAGAAGAAAGAGTTATATATATATGTTATATATAGCAGCTATATATATATATATATATATATATATATATATATATATATATATATATATATATATACATATATTATAGAGAGTAGTATATATGTATATGGTACTATATTGTGATCTTTCCTTTTTTTATGCTCTAGTAAGTATATTCGAGAAAAGAATGTCTACATGCTATGTAAAAAAGAAATTTGCTTTATATATATAGGTATATATATATATATATATATATATATATATATATATATATATATATATATAAATATATATATATATATATATAGTATATATATATATATATATATTTATATATATATATATATATATATATATATATATATATAGTATATATATATATATATATATATATATATATATATATATAAGATATATATATATATATATATTATATATATATATATATATAAAAATATATATATATATATATATATATATATATATATATATATATACGAAAGCAGAATAAATGCTTATATCTGACCCAGCGCTGATACAACGAAAATAAATAAACATGTGCGTATTTCTACCGTCATGCGTGGTACACACGTTCAGGGAAAGGGTTAAAACACTCTTAAAACCTAATTAACTTAATTCCACACCCTTGGAAACCATAATTATAAAAGGGTGAAAAGGTGAAATTTAAGTAAGGTAACGATAAAAGAGAGCCACAAATTGGTATATAGCAGAGGGCTCCACAGGCTAAATAGCAACTGTCACAGCAGACAGCTAGGCCTAAAAGATTAACAATGGCAGAGAAGAGTGAAAATTATAGAGATGAGGAAGAGGAAGAAAGCAACTCAAATTGGTTTAATGATAAATATAGTTTAAATAAAATAAAGAACCAAGTGCAAAGGTGGAATAAAGAATATAAAGAAGTTAAAAATGCTAAAAGGGAAGAAGAAAAATTAATGACTACAGAATTGAGAGAAGGAGAAGAGAATAATGGGATAGGAAAGGAAGTAAAAGATAAAATTATAGGAGAAAACTATGACATAGAAATAGGAGGCAATACGATACAAATAAAAATAGGAGATCAAACCATGAGAAACGCATTTCAAACGTCAGGAACCTCAATCAAACTCCATGATATAATTAGAGCGAAAGTAAATAAAATAGACCAAAGTGAGAGTGAACATCAACACGAATATTCAGACGGAGAATATCCAAAAGGTTATCGAGATTACGACTCATATAGTCATAAAGGTAGAAAAGGCAGAGAACAGTCATATAGCAGAATTAAAGGTGGATTTAAGAAAGTAATTACCCAGAGAAAGCCATTGCAATATTCAGAACAGAATAACCCTCCAAGGAGAAGATTTGAAAGTAGAGGGAGAAGAGTTGAAAGGAGAATTAGAAGAAGAAATAATAATCAATCTGAAAGAGGTAGGCAATACAGATCTGCCCGTTGGCAAAACAGAAGGGGTAATCCTAGAGAAGTATACCAAGTAACTAATTGGTCAGCAGAGAGTGAAATCTCAACCCTGCCATTGAGGGGTAATGCTGAGCAGAATGATAGATCACCCTCTGATGAAAATTTATACGAGAATGAAGGAGTCTCTACTCAACCCTCGTACCATACTAACTGGGATGAGCATGATCCCTGTAAAATAGCTCCGAAAGAAACAATGAAAGAGTGCCACATTGCACCAAGCTCTGATGAAGAAAGCGATAAAGGATATGAAGAATATATTATTTCTAAATTAGAGAAGTACTGTACCATCGGCAAAAGGGAAACAAGCCCTAAGAGAGAGAGCGATACAGTACCGAAGATAATTGGTCATATCCATCGGAATAGGCAAAAAGCCGCGCATGATGAAAGCGGATCAGACCGCGAGGTGAAAGAGACCTCAGGTGAGAGAAAGCAAGAGAGAAACTTTCGCAAGAAAGAATTGCGAGAAGGTGCCGTACCAAATGCTGGTACCATATAATGTGTACCATCTGTAGTAGAGTAGTGTCATCGTAGGTAAAACACATAACACTCTACCTAAACATTTTATATAGTGTAATTATTTAATTTTTATTTAATATTTAATTAATATTTATTTAAAATAATAAATATTTTTATTTTACATTCTCTCAAATTTTTAATATTTATTAAAATAATTTTTTTTTATATATATATAGTCTCTCAAATTTTTAAATTTTTATTTAAAATATTTTTATTTTATATTCTCTCAATCTCTTAAAATTTTGGCAACTCAAAGATATAGCTACCTACCAAAATTCTAATGTACCAATTTAAACTCAAAGATATAGTTAGCTGCCAAAATTCTAAGGCACAAATTTATGCTTAATCATTAAGTATAGCTAATCACGATTAACGTAGATTTTAAAAGGAAATAGCTACGACATATTTTAGCTAAATTTTACTTGTATTTATTTATACACATTTATATATATAAGATTGCCTAGAAATATAAAAATATATATATATATCAGTACTAAATATACATACATAAAAATTTTGTATAAAGCATTTAGAGTCAGTTTACGTACATAAAAGAAATTGCCATTAAAACATTATTAATTTAATAATATAACCGCGGTATCAGTGTCAATTTTATATATATATATATATAATTGTTAGTTGATGAAGGTATACATATTACCAATATAAAAATGCCAAATAGTATACTAATTTACCAGTATAAAAATGCCAAATAGTATATCATTTTACTAAAATATATATATAATTTGCCAAATAGTATATTAATTTACTTACACAAGTACCGAAAAACTAATATTTTTAATCGCTGTAATCTACATGGAGCTGCTCTTTATATGTACATACATTATTGAAATATATCATATACGATAAATTTATATATATATATATATATATATATATATATATATATATATATATATATATATATATATATATATATATATATATATATATATATATATATGTATAATATGTGATATATGAAGTGCCTAATATATAGAAAAATTAGAATTTTAGTTATATAAAGTGCCAAGCTTATTTAATGAGAAAAATATTTATTTAACAAATACAATTTATAATTAAGTATGTAGGTATACACGTAAACGTATGTATACATTTGTTAGGTAATAATGACCCTATGTTTGGTGTCAGTATAAAGATAGAAAGAATCCAGAATTGTCGGAATGCGTTGTACATAACCGAGCAAGATTAATTCTATCCAAGCTGCTTACTCATCCATTTGGAGGAGAATGAGTTTAGCTTACATGGGTGAGGTCCCAGTCGAAACCGCTGTGGGAACCGACCTCTCTGATCAAGATAATTATTCAGGTCATGATGGAGGAAAGCCATGAGGATAGTCCATTCAATTTGGAATGAAGAGGTATTTGATAAACTTACATTTAGGTTTAGCTGAAGTCAAGATTCATGGCTAAAAGGTGTTATTAAGAAGAAGACGGTGGATCAAACTTCAAAAGGAAATTGGACAGTCATTTTGGAAACTTTGAAAAGCCTAACCTAGTACTAATATCGCTAATAACCCATGATCAGGACTACCAAGCTTAGATATTCTGGATATAGTGAAGTGATTCCAGCCACTTCTTATCTGTGGAAAACCGTACAGATGAATGGAAGTATTATGGAATTTTTGTTCTGTTTGTTAAATCAGAACAAATCTGGCACAAATAGCAGATAGGCACAAACACATTAAAGCATAGAGCCAATTAATAGCTCAAATCAGAAATAATAGATTCGAAGGCGATAGAAATAGCCATAGTTTATGGAAGAACATTTTATTTATGCTAGCCGCTAAAACCTTACAACAAATATTTTAGAGAAAATGAATCTCGAACAATATATATATATATATATATATATATTCACTTCGATTGAGCATTGCTTACATAGTTCAGGTAAAGGCAACTGACTATGAAAGAAAGTTGATTAGTATTGCTATATATATATAGTTAGCAGTTACAGGATATGATGATATGGTATATATATATATATATATAGCATGGATATATGGTATAAGTATATATACATATATGGCGGTTATATTCATTTCCCTCGATTGAGCATTGCTACATAGTTCGTAAAGGCAACTGACTATGAAAGAAAGTTGATTAGTATAGAATTGAGGCTGAAAGGCACAGCCGATTTAAATTTTAGGTTTAGGAAGCATAGAAAATTTATGTTGAAGAACATGATATTAATTCACCACAGCATAGTTAAGTTTCAGGAACCCAATTTTATCATATTTTTTCCCATCGAATATAGGAAAATTGTAACATTATTGTATTTTTTTTTAGAAAGCATTTTAAACTATCATATAAATAGCTTTCCATTCTTTTTGATATATGCCAGTAAAGAAAGGTATCTGGACCGCCTCGAACAATATCGCAAGATGTTTTTGTAGGTGATCTGTAATGTTATAAAGTCTCAAGTAAGACCGCCTCGAACGTTCATGTGTGATGTTTTGTAGGTGACTTGTACGATTATAAAGTCTCCAGACCTCCGGATTTATTCGTAAACTCGTGAGGATAGTACCGATGAAGAACTCAGACACTTTTGAAGGAGATTCTGAGGATAATAAGGCATTAGAAAACATGCTGTAGGGCCACCTATACAAGATTGTAAATTTTAGGTGAAGGGGTCACGAAGATTGATTCCAATTGCAAGTTAAATACCTGATTAGGTTCGAGGAAGGACAAATGTTGTCCCACTTTAGCTCACTTACCTGTAAGACAGAGAGGTAAAGGATTTACCATCTGAGAATGAGCATTGCTTGCAACCCTTTGGTAAATATACAAAGGATGAAATAATTCCGTCCCGAGCGTGCATAGTCATTCAAATGGGAATGAGTGCAGCTTACACTGGTAAGGGCCACAGTTGTAAGGAACTGTTGGAGTCCGACCTCTCCGATTGATTCAGATATCTTGATTCTAATAAGGAGATAAGGGAATGGTCCATTTGATTATGATCACAAGTGTGAACTAGAATGATGAGGTACGTAGAGAAAATTTTGAAAGCTGTAAGGATCTATATCACGCCACAACATAATGATGTGTAGAACCCTGAAAGTAAGAGCAGACTGTAAGTGAAGCACATGATAAAGGAAATTGAAAATACGTTGATCCAAACTGATGAGCCCCTAAACTTCATCGCACAACTCAATGTGGTAATAGGAACCAAGGTTAGAATGACAAATTCAAAGACGCGTCATGTCCAAAATTTAATTTAAAGCCGTGGTACATCAAGTATTGAGCAGAAGATACAGAGTTAATAGCAGAAGAGGAAAATTGGAATTGCCCTTGAGAGCTGCATGTCAAGCATAAGCAATTTATCTTTCTATAAACAGAGATTACCAAATGCTCGCCTTCCAAACTAATTCTAATAGGACAATAAAGCCCTTCGTAACTCAATCTTGATTTGATATATAAATGGAAGCTAAATACTGTGAAATATAAAAGCAGATAAAAGGACCGTTGACAAACACCAATATCACCTACTCTGAAGTAATAATAACTTCAACCCAAAACCTCTATATAATATAAAGAAGAAGCTGACCACTCAGATCAACCCAAAGCCATCTGACTGAGGCCCAACCAGCCAGATTTCGTGGTAATATACAGAAAGAACAAAATCTCAAGAAATGCCAGCAGTGGCCATGCAGACAAGATTTCAAATTCTAAAAGAAGGAAACCTTAGAGGTGTAACCTCAAAGCCTTATTCTTCCAGGGCACAAGACAAGATAAAATACTGGCATTAGTCATGAGATCAGGTTAATTGCAGTGAAGAATGCATGAAATATGTAAAGACAAGTTAATATGAACAATGATACACAAAAAGTGGCACAAAGAACAGTTAAAAGCACTAAAATTCATGTCAATATCAATTTCAAAACCCTGCAGAATATAACTGAAAAGAACGGATATCAGCAGATCACACACAAGACACTTTTTAACAAAACAAAGAAGCTTCAAAGATAAAAAAGAAAGCAAATAGAGAAATCCAAACCCATAGCTGAAGGTTATTGAAAATAATTTCTTTATGTAGTCTGTTATTTATCCTCCTGGCTTAACGAGGAAAAGGACAGGCAAGATGGAGAGATTATCGTGAAATAACGCTCATGTTGGACACAGTAGAATTATGAACAATAAAGCTTAAAAAGAAATAAAACTGTTAAGAAGAAAATAACAGAACAAAAATGATAGATGATAAAGCTCACCCAAAGAGATAGAATGAGCACATCAGTCAACTGTCAGGTTCCAATATGAAGAAAGCCTCTATATATATATATAGATAATGATATAAGTTTTCTTCATATGATAACCTCTCAGTATTATTCAGCGGATCAACTAATCTTAAAGACATGGAACCAGGTAACAGTACATCACAGCTTTATCCATCGATCAAATATAAATTGATCAGGAAGAAAGGAATGATAGATTTAATAATTAAGGCAACATAGAAGAAACATTTTTGCTAAGAAGTTCAACAAGAAATTACAGAATCAATAGAATCATCAGAACTTACCAATCTGAAATTTGACATTTGTTGAAGGATACTAGAAAGTGCACGTTCAACTATCCAGATACATTGCTTCAAATGGAAGAAGAATCGAACAATAACAAAAGAAGTTTATAGCAATAAATCTTAATTTCGCAAATATCTTCTACTGATATACTTCAAAACGCATACATATAGGAACTGACTTTACAACTATTTAATCTGATAAATTTTAAGAATATAAGGAAAGATATAGATGGATTCAGGACAAAGGTAGTTAGACCAGTAAGAGAACCTGTGTATCCATAGTAATGTAAAGTCGAAATATCTTTAGGAAAGAAAAGATAGAACCATTGATTCGATATTTTAAAGCCATAAGATGACAGCAGTAAAAGTTAATGTTGAACAAGTAGAAGAAAGAAAACAATTTTCTTTGAGAACCATAATAGTTAGAAAACTAATCAATGAAGGAAATAATTTTAGAACATAACTTTAGAAGAAGGAAGTGTGATTCTGGTAATAGAGAACAAAACAGCTGATACAAAAAGCATCATCGTTCTAAATCAAAAAGATGATTCAAAAAGTAAGAACATCCTTAGAAATTAAACAAGTAAGTTTATTCAACTTCAAAGAAATCAAATTTAGAGTACCAAAAGTTTGAAGTCGGATATAATTTAAAAAGCATCATGTATAGTATAATCAGTTTAGAAACAAGAGTAAATATAAGTAATATCTTGTAATTTAATAGAGGAGAACTTCTTCTCTAGTCAGATGATTAAAAGTATACCTCACTCAAGAAAAACATTTAAAAGTGTACCATTAGGGAAACATTAGAGATTCAATTATAACTTTTATAGTGAAGGTACTATATTTACATAATCTACATTATTATTTTTATTTTACAAATATCACATACAGATATCACAATACAGTAATCTGTTTAACATTTTTTTGTTTCACATAATAACTCAACGTAAAAAAAAAAAAAAAAAAGGATAGCAATTTTAAAGATAATTTATCTTATTAACGTAAATATGAGTGATAGTTTGAATAAAAATAATATTTGAATTTTAATAATATTTGATCAATGCATAATAAATGTCTAGTGTAAGTCATAATGACCACATAATTCTCATTTTTCAACGTCAAATATGATCATTAAACACGATGACACACATCAAGTTTTAAATAGTATGAACATTACATTGTCACCACTAGCTGATTTTAACGTATCACATTAAACTTATTTAAGATTGCATACAAAACAAGGTTACAGACTTATCATTGTAACGTTAAAATGTATGAATGAAAGAGTTAACATATCAATACAGTCAAGCAAATCCTAACGCATTTAGGAATTTTAATTACAAAAGGGTCAGGTAACGGTAATTTAGTTTGACCTACATACCACGATTTGTTATTTCATTTGAATAACAACATTTAAATATTTCACGTTTAAAGTAAAAATCTCTTATATGTAACTTTCATAAATACAAGTACACATGTATTCATTCATAGATGTAAATTATGAGATATACATTAGATGATTCATATGTGGGCATTACATACATATTTGAAAGTAATACTTACATATGGAGCATTATGTGTATATGCAGACGACATGGAAACATTTATTCATTAATTGTCTTCACAAAGCAACAGACACAATACATAATAGGTAACTTACATACACCGAAGATTTATGTTAGTCTTGTTACACTTAGTTTAAAATAGCGTCCAGACACGATTTAATAACATAACATTTTATAGCATAACAGTTCATGTTCCTAAATATTTAATCACGTTTAAATACCTTGATACACCCAATACTTTAATGTTTAAATTTTATTTGAATAAAGTTTTATTTTTTTTTCAAGTAAAGTAAACATTAAAGGTGTAAAAGGATGATCAAAGTTAAAAGAGAATAATAGTGTGAAAGGAGGAGTAAGTTGTTTATTTATCTATTTTCACACATGCACACAAAATTTTGTTATATTTTTCTTATATAGCTAAAAATGTAAATTTTGGTAATATGGTAATGTACTCTTATAATAACAGGAGTACCTAAGAAAACTTATTTAAATTTACATTTATATTTCATTTATTTACTAATACTAATTCAAAACTTTTTTACAGAGAAATGAATTTACGTTTTATTTATTTACTAATCCTAACACAGAATCTTTTTTACAGAATTTCTCTGAAGTAAGTGTACTAGCAGGGAACACTAATCTTTTCATTTTACAGGTATTCATTTTAGCAGGGAGTACTGAGATACACATTTTTTCAGGATAATGTGGTTCGTCAGTAACAAGCAATGACATTATTTGTTGCTGAGGAATTTCCCTATCTTGTCAAAAACCACTACCTATCATCAGGTCAATGAGTATAATATAATTGAACTTATCCTTGGAACCTGGTACAATTTATTTAATATTATATTAAGTCCTAGGGATGGACTTCATTATATATAATCACCACGCTGTCACAGCAGGAAATAAGTAACAAATTTCAGTTAATATCAATTTTAAGGATGAGGACATTTATTTCAATATCTTATAACATTTATATATATGTATATATATTTTATATATATATGTCCCTGTTCGATCCAATAACTTATTAACAATTGCTTTCGAGTAACTTTGCAAGTTTGCAGATTTATAAATTAACATGTGAAATTGCTCGAGGACACTTGTTTTTAATTTACTTCATGATTATAAAGTTATCCCAACATGAATTGAATAATAGCGTAAATTTTTAATATACATCACGCAGATTTACTAATAATTTTTATATTTATATAATGTCCCTGTTCAAATATAAAAGTTAATGAAAAGAAAAGTTAAATATTTCCTTTGCAACTTTAATAAATTTTTAACAATTTTAACCATTTTTACAATTTTAATAATTTTTTTTTACAAATTTTAACAATTTTAACGATTTTTACAATTTGAATATTGTCCCTGTTCATCATATTATAATAATCCCTATTACATATATATATTTAATGAAAATACAGATTTCTAGAAACGAAATACGGGAAGATTTTCCTAAGAATTTAATTTATTTTTTTTTGAAATTTTATTTTTCAATTTTCTTTTATTTCATTATTATATTTCAATGTTAATAACATTTCATATCACAATGTTCACAACTTTATAGACAAGTAACAGTTCACATACAAGTCAACAGCATTCTGAACAGTCAACAACATTTTTGAACAGACAACAGCATGCAAACACTGTTTCAAATCATCAAATTCAGTCACAAAGACTCACTTTTGCAACATGTAACATGCACAACAGCATTTAAACATTACTTGAACTAACATATGACAGTAATCCTTATAGAATTCATTTATACAAATTCTTACATCAATCAACAAAGACATTACCAGTCAATATAACATATGTTAGTAATTCTCATACAGTTCTTTTAATACAAATTCTTTGAATTTACTTTACATTTTTTCATATTAACATGTAAATCTTTCCAATCTTTTAAAGACCCCATACTGCTGCCGATATTTTTCTTTCTCTTTAAGGAATTATAGAGGACACGGCGAATGGGATACTTCAAAAGATACAAAGGAGAGAAAAGGCTTGACGAGACGGAGAAGGATTCGACTCATACACGAAGATCACATTATGGAACTCAAGCCGGAACATTATATTAATAAGTTATTGCATAACTTATTATTTGATTTATTAGTTAGAACTTTTGAAATATTTTAGTTTACTTAATATTTTTGATTTTTTAATTTTAGTCTAAGTCAAATTTTTAAGTTTTAAAAATTTTTTAAGGGGGGAGAAACTGAAAAGTCCGATTGCTTAATTGATAAAAACCCCAACCAAGTAAACAGGATGTAGAAATCCCATATTAAATTAATTAATGATATTTAGAACTATTTGGAAAAACATATTTTGAAATAACATTTTACTTAAATAATATTCTCACGATATTAATAATTTTCTCACGGTTTTTCCCTAAGGGTTTTTCCCAATTTCACAATAGTATTTTCATATTATATTTTTCTTTTGCATAAAAGTTGTAATTTCGAAATACATCGCCGGATACCCATCCTATTGCTAAAAAAAAAAATAAGATTTCGGTAACCAACTAATGGGTATAAAAGACAAGGATCTTGGGCTAGAGCTCATTATTCCTACCTTATCAACTAGTATACAAAAGCAAAAACGACAGTCTAATTTTATCAAGTGAAACCAAATCGAAATAACGTAAAAACTCTAAGTCCACTTTGAACTTAGAAACTTTTCCAATTAACTTTCACTCAGTAAAATTATCCAAGATTTTAATTTTAACTTAGAAAAGTTCGTAAACTTTTAAAAACGAAAAACGCGATCTCATTTTAACAAACTTAGAATTTGAATTCATTTAAAACAATTTTTAAAATTATTATTTTAAATAAAATAATCTTAAAAATTCCGTCAACCACAATACTAACTTTACAGTACGTAAGTAGACAAAGCAGTTTAATTTTAAATTATTATTATTTGAAAACTTTCAATTTAAAAGTTTATTTTAATTTTGAAATATTATTTTCGAATTTTCAAATTTTTGAAATTTATTTAACTTCAAAACTTTTTGAGATAAAAGTATTAAATATTTATT
>JABUQX010127146.1:2500-7500 GCA_015478945.1 Trachelipus rathkii | reverse complement strand
GAAAAAAGGAGGCCGAAGAGATTAGCCTTTTCAGTAGGAGAGTTAGCTACAGGTCCGTCAGAACGAATAAGAGGAGGAAAGCGTGATTTGCCAAAAAAAGTTATTAGGAGAAACTTCTGGAAGAGAGAAATTTTTATTAGTAGGAGAACCAAGGAAATTATCGCACTTCCTTTTAGTGAAAAAGTGCTTAGCCTGTCGAATAATATCCCTGCAACGATTCCGAGCAGAATGGAAATTAGTAAGAGTTATAGGAGAACGAGAGTTTCCATGCCCGATAGGCAATGTCTCTCTCCTGAATGACGCGAGACATCCCCCATCGAACCATGGATTTTGTGGAGAAAAGATTTAGTTGAAGATGGAATGAACCCACTCATACCCTCGACGATCCATGGCTCCTACCTTTTTCAGCGGTGACCGAAACGTCCTCCGAGTCAAAACAGGAAGAATCACTCCAAGCATAGTTTGCAAAGAACGACGCAACGCCCCCCAATTAGCCCGATTAAAGTGCCAGAAAGTAATGTTTGGGGCATGGTGAGCTGCTGAGAAAAAAAGTTTAAAATTAAGAGCTACAAGATTGTGGTCAGAGTTACCGATAGGAGGGAAAATGGTATTTATATCGAGAAGGAGTAGTGGTGAAACATAACTCAAGCTGTGTGTTCAAGAATTGGTTAGACGATCTTCGGTATGTGTAGTTCCTTAATTGGGAACTATTCAGATCGCGGAGAATACTCGATGAGCTGGCCCCTCCTCCTGCATCAGTATGAGAGGAGCCCTCCAACCACTCAGTGTGATGCACGTTGAAATCACCTAAATAGATGATCTCAGCATTTGATGGAAGAAGTAACAGTCTCATCTTGAGAAGTAGTAAGATATTCCAAAAAAGAGGTGAAAATCTGTTCCGTTAGGGGAGCAGCAGAAACACAAGATGTTGTAGTAGTAGAAGAAAGTATTTTAAGCCGTTGCAACATCGAGAAATTAGAGATTCAAGATTCTCAAGACGTGTTACAGGAGTGTTAATGTTTATATAGCACAGACTCCACCATTTAGTCTGAAATTATAGAAAAATTTATAGTTGGAGATATTAAGTTTATTTGAAAAAGAATCCCTGGCTAGTTGGGTCTCAGACAGAAGTAAAATGTTAGGTAGAGAGTTAGCGAGGTGATATTTCACAGTTTCATGGTAAGCATTTAGGCCACGGACGTTGGCAAAGTCAATACCGAACCCCAGCCTGCGCCCACCCCTACATCTTCTCTCTGTCCAGTCATTCAATCAGACAGCCTCACAAACAAACACACACAATCGACCATACACAGCCCACCCAAAAACCCACAGAATTGGGTTTTTATTAAAAAACCAGCGCCCACAATAACAACACACACAGATCACGTACAAAAAAAGATAAAGCAAAGAAAAAACGCACTGAAACCATAAAAATAAAAATTATTAAATTTATGATTATAAAAATAGAGACAAAACCAACTAAATCTCAGATATGTAAATATGTAAAATAAATAAAACCTTAAACGTTAAAGTCACATATATATATATATATATATATATATATATAGTATGAGAATGTGCAGATTGATTTCTATATAGTTATTTCTATATATATAATCATTATTCTTGAGCAAAGATAAGAAAGAGTATAATAAATATCATATATTATATATTATTATGATGGCCATGTTATTATTGCTACATATATATATATATTTAGCAGTTATATTATATATATATTATTATATATATATATATATATATATATATATATATATATTATATTACATACATATATATATATATATATATATATATATATATATATATATATTATTATTATTATATAAGGTATATAATCCAGTAAATCTTTAGAATGCATTTATTTAAATTTCTCAGCTACCAACCCCCTCTGCTCTGTAGTCTTGTTTGAGCTTTTATTTCCTTCGAAATTTCACTTCCTGAAATTTCGTTAAGTTTCTGTTGCTATAGTTTCAAAATTCATAATTTCATAGTCTTATGTTCATTTTTATGATTTGATTTTTCATTTAATTAAAAATACAAATCTAACATTCTGAAATTAACTTTTGATAAACATTTGCAATAATTAAATATTGATAAATTAGAACTGTACAAACTAGTCCATTGAAATAATAGAGTAAAACAAATTTTGTGATTGTTAGACCACAAGAAAACATATGCCTATATAAATAAACCTTAATAAATTAATTTAAGAAGAATTGGTCTTTAACAAACCGTATGAAAGGGCAGTCGAGAAGCATTCACTGCATGGAATGAAAGATCTGGAGTTGTCTTTCATTTTTAACCTTAAAAGAGAGGTGTGATGGTTAATGAATTTCGCTTAACAAAATTTGAACCAACCAGGGCTAAATACCCGACCTAAAAAGACTTCTTGACTTAAATACAACTCCAGCGGAATAAAACATTTACTCTAGAAAATAATAGAAAATAATATATATATAATAATATATAAATACATACACAAGCTGTGTACACATAACAGCAAGTCTTCAAGAAGCTGAAACTTTTGATATCAGAAAAGACATATCAATAATAATAAAGGTAATTTGCAACGTCCAAATTGACGTGCAAAAATTTATAGAAAACTCTTAATATTACAGTCCCATCATCACAGGGAACTTCAAACTTCAATTACAACCGTCACGCCCTCGACATATATATATATATATATATTATATATATAATGATATATAAATATATATATATATATATATATGATATATATATATATATATATATATATATATATATATCAGGTGCGAATTTGACGAAAATGTTTGAGCAATGCGGAATATTATCTTCTATCCTTAATATATATATATATATATATATATATGCTATATATATATATATATATATATATATATATATATATATATATATATATGTTTGAAAGATATATAGCTATAATATATATATATATGTATATATATATATATATATATATATATATATATATATATATATATATATATATATAATAAAATGATTTAAAAACTTCCTTCTTTAGGTATTTTTTCTTTTCTCAGAAATATTATCCCTGCTTTTCTTTCGAGCCGGTCTGTAAAACCCTCACAAACCACCACTGTTCATTAATTTAGCCAACAAATTAAATGTGTGTTCCTAACGATTTTGGAACACTACCCTACCTTTTTTTATCTGCTGTTCATCAATGACATTTCCAGCTGTAGTTTTATTGCTAACTACAATTTTGTCCACAATTATATATTCACTTTTTTTCATATCTAAAGAGTACTAAAAAGCAATGTAATATCCTATGCTAATTGAGTAATCTTAAAGCAAGTGACTTCTGATTTGTCTCTTATTTCTAATAAGGGCATGGTTAGATGCTTTCAATGTCTCAGAAGCTAAATACCTTCATTTATCAAATCACAGCAATCTTCTTTTCTTCTATAACTTCCTATTCAAACAAACAAATCAAGCATACTCCTTCCCAATCTTATGCACTCAATAATCTAAGAAACTACTTTTCTCATGATATTCCCAGAAAGGATCACAAATTCTTTCTTACACACGCTTCAGATAGGTTAGGTGTTCTAAGTTACCTTCAGAACTTAACGTCAGCAAAGTTGTTTGTTCTGCACAAGTGCGTTATATGTCCCTGGATATATATATATATATATATATATATATATATATATATATATATATATATATATATATATATATTAATATACTAGTATATATATATATATATATATATATATATATATATATATATATATATATATATATATATATATATATATATATATATATATATATATATATCAAACACTTTGAATTGGTCAACACAAACAGCACTTATTGAAGGAGTCGAGAATAGAGGTTTTATTCTTTTCATCTCCTCTATTTTCACTGGCTCTCTATAATTTCATTGTAAACTTCTGTTGCTTCACACTTTAAAAATTGGAGATTACTATAAACACTAAGCTTTTTGGATACATATCTATCCTTCTTAGGAGAATACAGGTGATTAGCTTCCACATATTCTCATTCTTTTCTTTTCCAACTACATAACTCAAATTTTATTCTCTATTATATTTATTCATGCACTTTCCTAGTAAAGCATCGAGTACAGTTCCTTGTTCTTCATTATCTTACTTTGTTTTTATTATTTATTTATAATAATCGTACAAGCAATACACAAAAGCATATCCATTGAAAAAAACTTTTCGTAATTTCATATCGAATAAATTAAACTTAGGAGTTCTAACTTGATTTTTCTAAATTGCTCATTCCAATGAAGACTTGATATTTTATTCAAAAAACTTTTAACTTTTCATGTATGAGTAATAATATATAATTTTAATACATAATAAACCAATTCTCAAATGAGGGTCACAAGAAATATACAGATTTTATGTATCTTAAAAAATTATGTTTAAAATATAAATAAAATCAAAGTTAGCAAAGTTTGCTGAAGAGATTTTGCATAATAATTCAAATTTCTCTGAACTTACTTTAAAAATACTGTTACCTTTTCTGAATTTAATCAATAAAAATAATAATTTTTAATTTAAAATTGTTACATACAAAAATACTTTATAAGTGAAATTTAATTATTTCTATTAAATAACATTTGGGAGAAAAAATTGATATATATATATAATATATATATATTATATATAAATAGAAAGAGTTATTTTAAGCTTTTTTATCTATATGTATACAGTTAGTATATATATATATATATATATATATATATATATATAGTTATGAGTTAGCATATATATATTATATATATATATATATATATTTATATATATATATATATTGTTACAGATACAGGTATGTAAATTGTGGAATATTGTTATTATTATGTATAAGGTGTTATTATTATATTAGTTATATATATATATATATGCCATATATATTATTATTATTACATATATATATATATATATATATTTTATATATATATAGTTATATATATG
>JABUQX010127145.1:65000-67942 GCA_015478945.1 Trachelipus rathkii | reverse complement strand
TTAAATATAATTTCAATTAATTAATATTTTAATTATAAAAAAGGAATACATTTTATTAAATTAAATTAAATAAATATTTTCGAAATAAAGGTGTATCAAATAATTGTATATCTAAAAAAATAAGTTGTATTTAATATATATATTATATATATATATATATATATATAATATATATATAATATATATATATATATATATATATATATATATTAATATAATTATATATATTATATATAATATAGTAATAATAGATATATATATATTATATAATATATTATATATATTTTTTACAGTGTCACCCCACTCACGGGCCAGAGCCCTATTCAGGGAGGGGGTGTTGCATACCAAAGTTTCATCCGCTTAGCCGCAAAATTAACGCAGATTATCATAGTACTTAGGGCTTGAAAAGTCCATGAGATGTTAATTCAGCAGGACCACACAAGAAATAAATGGATAGAGAAATTCCACAGAACAGAGGTGGCAGGAAAGAAGGAAGCTCACCGCAGCGGAACTAGCCTGGAATACAAGATCCACACAAACTCGTGCGCAGGACACCAGCACCCCGTTGTGCTACGAGGGCGTCGTCAAGGTGTGGTACGCGAGTGGTAAGTTCCTCGAAACACCTTTGCCGCTGCTTGGGTACCTTAATAGAAAGAGATAAAGCTGCCAACATCGCGCCGGCAAAAGATAGGAGGGTCAAAGCTGATAACTGGAAAAAGTAACAGGACAGTTTATAAGCCTTTTGGCTTTTTGACTCGACCCTGTCCAAAAAGGCCGGTGAAACCAGAGCCCCCCCAGATTTGAGAACAGGTACTCCATACAAGGTCGGATGAGACCCTTGTATAGCTGGAGCACTGAGAAGAGGAAAAAAAGTCTCGCAGTTTTAAACAGAACTCCCAGCTTTTCTTTGAAGCCGCCCTAGCAACCGTGGTATTGTGAGGTTTCCAAGACCATTTGTTTTGTTGTTTATGTTAAGGGCCAAGGATTGTTTATATTGTCAAAACAGGAGAGACGATGAGAACCCGTCCGAAAAGATATAGAAAAGTTAGAAGTGTTTAGAGAGGGAGATTTGAGAAGTTGAGTTTGTAAAGATTGAATTTCACAATGGGTTGAGACGACCCCACCCGGAAATCATATCCAGATCAGCGAGAATAGAATTCGGAAAGAGTTAAGACGAAGAGGCAAATTCTAGAAGTTAAAAGAAGGAACGCAGAATGGAAATGAGTTGAAGAGGAAGGATCGAAGTCATCGGCATACGAGTGGATAGAGGTAGAGGTGCAGGTGAGAAGAATCATTAATGAAAAGTTAAGAATAAAGTAGGAGATAAGGACAGAACCCTGAGGAACACCCACTATTGGACAGAAAAAGAAGAAGAGGTCGCTCCATCAACCACAGCCGATATTGAAAGAAAATCTAGACATAAGTTAAGCAAAGATGAAGGAGGAAATTGCCGCTTGAATGCAGCTTGAGAGGAACGAAACACCTGTTATTACTTTCGCCCAAGCCTTAGGATATGTTCAAGCGCCCAACCACGCAAGTCTCCCCGTAGTTCCTAGAGCGAAAAACCTTAAATCGGTTAAATAGGAAATTTATATCGCCAGTAGAACCTTGGAACGCCGAAAAGCCGTACGGGCGAATCGGAATAGAAAGAGAAGAGATTCCAGAGGTTCCCTAGAAGTGAGAGTTAAAACAAGTGGTTTCAAATATCTTAGATAGATACAAGTTGAGAGCTATAGGCGATAGTTAGAAGGAACAGAGCGGCTTCCTTTTTTCGGGATAGAGGTTGGACATGTGCGTGCTTTCCAAAACACTGAGGGAAAAGTTGCTAAGTATGAGACATAGGAGAAATTATAGTTTGAACGAGGGGCGGGGTCTCAGCACGTAAGCCACATTCCCTCAAAACTCGGGGAGGGAATTAATTTATATTTAATATATATTAATTAATATATTATATATATATACTATATATATATATTATATATATATATATATTATATATATATACTATAATATATATATATATATATATATTTATATATATATATATATATATATATATATTATATATATATATACTTATATATAATCAATTAAATAAATAATTTTGAAAAAGAGATTTCGGAAAAGTATTTGATTTTCTTGAAGATATTAACTTTAAATAAATAAATAAATTAAATTTTAACAATATATTTATTCCTTTTCCGAATTCGTTTGATATATCAAATTTCTAATATTTTTATGTTTTTAAAAACTCGGAAAAATTATAATTGGCCTCAATTTACGCATTTGAAATCATAGTAAATACCCAAAAAAAATTGATTATATTTTAGGACTAATGTTATATATTTTGCATCAATTTATAATAAAGGATTACCTGGTAATGTAAAATATATTTTTTTATTTTTGTTTGATTTAACCCTCTATTATTTAGTGTAAATTTACAGTTAACCCCGGTAGAAAACCCCGGTTTTTTCTGATTTTTGGCTGGGGCCGGGGCCGGGGCCGGGGTCGCTAAAAATGGCCGGGGTTAGCCGGGGCCGGGGCCGGGGCCGGGCCGGGGCCGGGGCCGGGGCCGCCGCGGGGCGCGGGCCCCGTTCGCGTTCCTAAAAACAAGTGAGGAGCTACAGGGCGTAGGGTAGAAGGATCAGAGTGGTTTCCTTTTTTTTCGGAATAGTGTTGGACACCATGTGAGAGCTTCCAACCACCTGAGGGAGGGAAAGTGCTTAGTATTGAGTACATATAGAATATAGTTGAGCGAGGGGCTGAAGAGATTAGCTTTTTCAGTTGGAGAATTAGCAACACAATGATCATATCGAATAAGAGGAGGAAAGGCAGATTTACAGAAGTTGCTAGAAGATGAAAGATTTGTCAGTAGGAGAACCAAGGAGGTTAGCGCGCTTTCCTTTGATGAAAGCCAGCTTTGCTCGTCTTAGAGTATCCCT